>KN486186.1:0-12151 GCA_000787095.1 Periophthalmodon schlosseri | reverse complement strand
AACCCCCCCCCCCCCTCCCCTGCTCTCCCCCAGCTTTCCCCCCACTCTCCCCCCTGCGCTCCCCCTGCTCTCCCCCTGCTCTCCCCCGTGACAGAAACCTTACTATTTTCCTCACGAAAAGTCAAACAGTCATATTGTCGCGCTCACATGGAAGGCCAGTGGGCAGCGGCCGTACCAGACTCAAACCAGATGTTTTCCAGATGACGAGACGGGGCCACATCAGCTGTAGGCCACACCTCTCTACGTCAGCTGCTTAGCGCGGGAATCGGCCAGGGAAAAACACAGGGCTAAATGCTATTGTAAAGGTAGAAATGAGTGCAATAGAAGCAAGTTTAAAGACACACTGTGTAACAGCTCAGGTGGAGATGTCATTACTTTGTCTATAATGTTCCACAGAAGGGCATTAAACTTGTCTATCTCTATGGGGACGAGCAGATGGCGCAACCAGGTCAAGTTACAGGTTGCATCTATGGAGAGACAAGCCCGCTCTCGGTAAA
Organism: Periophthalmodon schlosseri; assembly: GCA_000787095.1. NCBI lineage: Eukaryota > Metazoa > Chordata > Actinopteri > Gobiiformes > Gobiidae > Periophthalmodon > Periophthalmodon schlosseri. Next base: position 11,654 of record KN486186.1, on the reverse strand, counting down.
AAAAATAAATCATGGTGTTTTTGAGCAATATAATCACACACAACTAAATAAATGGCATGTTTAACACCTATAGTGCCATACTTCAGAACATCCAGGCAAAGCAATATAATTTCCAACAGATGACATGCCCTTCATCAGAAAAGTTACGCAGTGCATCTTTATAGTTAAATCTGATATTATATAACATCTAAGGCCTAAACAATGTGTGCTCCTATACTGATTAAAAACATAAATAAATACTACAACTGCCATTAGCCATGTACTAAGGACACAAGCAGGTTTTAGTTGTCAAATCTGGCAACCCAAAGCAAGGAGCTCTTTCGGCTTTCTGATTGGATAACTGGCCTGAGAACCAAAACAACCAAATCAAACATAAACAGCTTATTAGTAAAGGCTATAGAAAATGGCACACTCTCTTTATCCTAACTCTACAGTTTGAGCTTTGACATTGATCCATGTGTCTGAGCTGCCTGTGAATCTGACGAAAACAAACGGCTCTCAGACACTCACCGAGGACCAAAACAAAGGATTGATTTACACCCGCAAGACCCTGCCCCCTGGACCCCCCGCACCCCTCCCTCTGCTTCTCATGCCCACGAATCTGCAAAACAATACTTCACCAGATATCATCAACACCGCTGCTAAACTTAGAGGTAGAAAGCTGAAGAAGTCAATGTGAACTGGTTTCATTATACAGTTAATAGGTAAGAGTAAGTCTATACTAAACAGCATGGTTACAAACACTAGGGTGAATGAAAAAAGGAAAAGTTTAATTTCAAATATAGATACTACTGTCACAGGATGGCTACTACTACTACTACTATTACTACTACTACTACTACTACTACTACTACTACTACTACTACTACTACAACTACTACTACTGAGTTAGGAAAGTTATTTGGCACGAAAATGTTGTCAAGTTATGAGCTGCACACTTTACTGCAGGTGAAAAGGCTTGGGTAAGATTTTTTTTTTTTTTTTCCTTTAAAATAAACTTATTTTTAAACACATTCCCAAGTAGTAGTACTATATCCTTTCAATAAATAATTTAAGTTGGCCACTTAAAGTATCTAAAGCCCCTCTTGAGTTTGTTTGTTACCCCCCAGGACAGCCCCCGACAAAAGCAAACAGAGAATAGGGGTCTCATTGGGCACTTTTCATCTTAAACCCGTTCACCCTGACATGCTAGCCCTCCAGTGGACCCCTGACAAGATCCAGCTGCACCCCACATCTCCACACTCCCCATACTCCCCTCCGTACCCAAAACAAGCCGCCCAAGCCCCACACAAATAAATGCAAAAAAAAATTAATTCGCTAAATGAACGAGTGCTTGGGAGATGCACATATTTAATAGCAAATATAAAGAGCTTGTATTAGGCTATTTTATGATCTCTGTTAAAATGTTCATTTCTCATTGCAAACATACCTGGAGTTGTGTTTTGTTTCATTCACACATGCCACACAGAAACCCTGCATATTTAGGCTTAGAGTTCTTCTCTCAAACAAAAGGCAAGGCAAGTTTATTTGTATAGCAGAATTTGTACACAAAGTAATTCAAAGTGCTTTACAGAATAAGAAAAACATTAAAATCACAATACAAACAAATCAAAACATAAATAATCATGATAAAATTAACATTAAATGAGAAGAGTGCAAAATAAAAACCTTTCAGTCATATGCACAGTTAAACAGAACTGTTTTGAGCCTAGATTTAAACATTGTCAAAGTAGAGGCCTGTCTCACATCTTCAGGTTTTAGCTGTATGATACTGAAACAGAGTCCCCATGTTTTGTCCTGACTCTGGGAACCAGCAGGAGGCGGTCCCTGGGGGTCCTCAGACTGTGAGATGGTTCATATGACACCAACATGTCGGAGATGTACTTTGGTGCTAGGACATGGAGAGACTTGTAAAAAGCAGAGGTGCTTTAAAGTCTATTCTCTGATCCACAGGAGCCAGTGCAGAGACCTGAGCACAGGACTTATGTGTTTGTACTTCCTGGTTCTAGTCAGGACCCAAGCAGCAGTGTTATGGATGTACTGCAACTGTCTTAAGGCTCGTTTGGAGAGGCCAGTGAGCAGCCGTTACAGTAGTCTAACCTACTGGAGACAAATGCATAGATAAGTCTCTTCAAGTCTGGTTTTGACAGTATACCTTTGATTTTTGCAATGTTTTTTAGATGGTAAAAAGCTGCAGATGTTACTGATTTGATGTGGCTGTTAAAGTTCAAGTCTGAGTTGATTTGATGTGGCTGGTAAAGTTCAAGTCTGAGTCCGTTATTACCCCTAGATTTCTAGCCTGATTTGAAGGTTTTAGAGAGAGAGACTGGAGGTGACTGCTAACACTTTCTCTTTGTTTCTGTGGGCCAAAGACTATGACTTCAGTCTTGTCTGAGTTTAGCTGGAGAAAGTTGTTGTTGCATCCACACTGATCTGTTGGATGCAGTGACAGAGTGAATCTCTAGACTTTGTAAGAGGATCTCATGATCGATAGTGTCAAAGGCAGCACTCAGATCTAACAGGATCAAGACTGAGACTTTGCCTGCATCAGTGTTCAGGCGGATGTCATTTGTCACCTTGATAAGAGCAGTCTCAGTGTGATTTTATACCCTAAAATCAAAGGAGTTGTTCATTTGGAGAAAGTTGATAAGCTGTAGATGAACAACTTTTTCAAGGACTTTTCCTAAAAACATCAGATTTGAGATTGGTCGGTAATTGTTCAGTATTGTGGCATCAAGACTGCTCTTCTTTAGGAGAAGCTTGATAATCACAGTTTTCAAAGCTCTTAAGAATGTTCCAGATTGAAGTGACATGTTAACTGTGCAAGCGAGTGGTGATAGCAAACTGTTGAGCAGAGACTTTAGAAATCTAGTGGGTAACATTTCAAGGCAGCATGTAGATGAACTCAGACTCAAAAGAATCCCGCAAACTCATTGCACTTAGATGTGGAAAACACTCTGTTCCACTTTGTGATGTCATGTGGTAATACAGGAAGTGCTCCACTGTGTTTTTAAACTCCATACACCTTCACTAAAATCATTTGGATCATTTCAGACCTGGAACTACCAATCAGGTAAAAGGTAGCTGTTAACACAACTCCAGGTATGTTTTGAATGAAAAGTGCCTCTAAGTAGCAAGCCCAAAAAAAACCTGAACCTCACACAATATAAAAATGATTTTCCAAAAACAAAACAAGAAAAAAAAACCCAAAGTCAGTATAAAGAAGCAGACTTGCCAATTATGCACATCTCCCCATACCTCCCATACATACACATGAAACCAGAGACTCAGAGAGCTCCACCCCCCCACCCCCCTCCCCACCTGACAGTCTACACAGCTGGGCCACAGCTCCCATGGATGCCCCTCCCACTGACACACAGACCCTGTTTATGTGTCACTAGCTTTTGGGGGTTCAATGGAGGGCTTATGCATTTTTAACAAAAGCCCCTTCCCCCATTTCACATTAGCCTTCAAATAACCAAATGAACCTGGTTTATATGCTTAAACTACAACTGCAGATGACATACAATACATATATATATATATATACATGCATGCACACACACACACACTAAGTATACATTTTAGGTATCTGTATTTTATTTAAGTACATTTTACAGGGTACTATTTACTTCAGTACATTTGAGAGAAGGCATCTGGATTTTCAACTCTGACACATTTTTTAACTTTACTAAAAAGTAAAAGTATACAAAAATATACAAATAAAAACTGGTTAAAAATACGACTCAATTGTTTCTACTGAACTAAATTCAGCACAAATCTTTGTCAAAATCAATACATTTTTACTTTTACTTTTTACTCTTTAAGTACATTTTTAAACAGGACTTTAATACTTTTAGTTTTTTCATTTGATACTGTTACTTTTGTTTGAGTATTTTTTTGCTCTGGTATCTGTACTTTTACTGAGTACTTCTTCCACCACTACCAAATATAAGCAAGAGCAATTAAATTTCCCTCAAAACAAGTTAGAACATTGTCAGCTGTTTTTGACAACAAGTTTTTTGTTTGCTACTTGGGTGAGTGTGAAACATATTCACTTTTAAATAGACAGAATTCAGTTTTCTTTGACTATGGACCCACCATTATAACTGAGAGATTATACAGACAAGTTAGAATTTCTACACAATACATTTTATTGAAGACATAGCCTCGGTTGGTATAAACAAAAAAATGCACTTTACCATTGTGTTCTTGGGCAAGACACTTCAACAGAATTGCCTGAATGAATCTTGTACCAAAAGGTAAAAAGGAATTGAATATTGAGAATAGCTAAGATTTGTTTCTATAATAAAATGATCATTTTGATTTTAAACTGTTACATAATAATTCCGAGATATGTATTTTAAAGGATACGTTTTCGTCAAGCCAAAACCCGATATTTATAGGTGGTGACTCTTTCAGTCAGTGTATCATTTAGTGTATAAAGATTTGTATCTTGCACTCTATTTACATTCAATGATAATTTAAGATTTTGGATTTCATTAAAATCTTGCTGCAGTTTAAATATGTTAAGACGTTATATGGCTGTTTTTGGATGGTTGTTGTAGGATGTGTGAGTCTAATTCTGAGGGTTCCAGCTCAAATAGATGTGTGTATGTCTCATTCAGCTTCATATGTTAACATGGATAAAACCATGGATACAAAGGTTAAGCAAAAGGTTTCATCATATGCTTTATCTGTAGTTTTGCACACATTCACCATTTCAGTGTTAGTACCGATGCAGCCTGCAGAGGTCCTTGTTGTGCTGTTTTCCTAGATTACCATCTACAAGTGTTTGCACGCAGACATTTCTGTTGTCGCTACCCACACAAGTTTCCCCGAGGTGAGGAACATGTTTTTAAAGAAAATGAACCAGCCAATAGTTGTGAGGACTTGAGTGATGCAAAAACCTTATCTTGTATTTGCTTATTGTTAAATCAATGTCCTCCCTTTTTGCTACGTAAACACATTGTAGTAAGTGACGACCTGTAAATTGCCTTGAGTGTGCATTATAGTGAATGAATGTGTTTTGTTAAATAACTCAAGGGCAGAAGGTCATGGAAACCCCCACAAGACACCTGTAAACTAACCGCTTCCTCTGGTTGTCTGTGACTGCGCCAGTGTGTCACAAAGGAAGTATATATTCTCCAGAAGTATACATTTAATTTCTGAAACTTACAATATACAAGTTTCATAGTCGTAATCAAACTTTCAGGTTTCATGTAGGCTTATTGTGAAATGTTTGTGTAATCTAATATGAAACCAGGAATGTCAGCTTAAAGGGTCTGATCTGATTTTCTGATGTCATGATGTTGTTTCCTCATCACAAACATACCTGGAGATAATTCACACATGTTTAACACACAAACCCTGCATATTTAGGCTAAGAAGAAAACACTCTATTCCACCCTGTGATGTCATGCGGTAATATATATAAATTGCTCCACTGTGTTTTTAAACTCCATACACCTTCACTAGAATCATTTGGATAATTTCAGCCCTGGAATCGCAGATCTCTTCTGAACTAAAGGTAATAGATAGCTGTTAACTTGAAAACCACTTCATGACATCACAAGGTGGAATAGAGCATTTGAGCTTTGAAAATGTAGACAGACCAATAATAAAGGATTACTCAAAATGTGTGAATGAAACAAAACATAACTTAGGTATGTTTCTGATGAGGTAACAACATCATAACATGGCTTAAAGCTCACATGAATCAATTTTATATAATATAGGACCTATAAAATATGGTGATCTGGGTTTGAAATAAATGTTTATTGTCACTTGCCTTTTTCAAACATTACCAATTTGTTTGACAGTTTGGGTTTCAACAAGCCTTAACTACGGTAGTTTGTAATGTAAAGATTGTATATGTGAATAGGGAGTGAAACTAGGTCAAATATGTCTTATAGTAAAATAACTCAAGTTTAGAAGGATCGTACTAACCAAAGTGGTATATAGTGAAACTGAATGCAGCCAAAAAGTCATTCAGGCAGACAGAATTTGGCTTGTAGAATATGTCTGTGTAATCCCTTCCCCCTTGAGTAATGTTATCAAGCCTGGGTGACTGATTTTGAAAATGAAATTGAAAACTGAAACTAAGAAGTTATATTACTCATATTATTCTTCAAAATGACAATGAACCCACAAAGAGCATAACAATATTATTATGTTCTGATGTTTAAATTTATCTTGTCAAAATCTTGGACGTAACGAGGCATTAGTACATTATCAACCTTGCAGTCAAAAGGGTTTTTCTTTTAATTAATTTATTTTTACGTAACTTAAGGTACAAACTCCTGAAGCAATGAGGTAGTAATTAAAGGTCCTATATTACACAAAATTGACTCTTTTGAGCTTTAAGCCATGTTATAATGTTATTACCTCCTCAAAAACATACCTCAAAAAGTTGTGTTTTGTTTCATTCACACACATTTGAGTAACCCTTTATTATTAGTCTGTCTACATCTCCAAAGTTCAAAATACTCTGTTCTATTTTGTGATGTCATGAAGCAGTAGTTTTCAAGTTAACAGCTCCTTTTACCTTCAGTTGAGTAGAGATTGGCAAATACTGGACTGAAATTACCCAAATGATTCTAGTGAAGTTGTATGGAAATGAAAAACACAGTGGAGCACTTCCTGTATTACCACATGACATCGCAAGGTGGAATAGAGTGTTTTTCATTTGAGAGAAGAACTCAGCCTAAATATGCAGGGTTTGTGTGTTAAACGTGTGAATGAAACAAAACGCAACAGGAAATAACATTATAACAAGATCAGAAAATAATGTAATATGGGCCCTTTTAATGTGTACACTTCCTATAAATCTATCAATGGAAATCTAATAACAAGCTTCCTGATTATGTTATTTGACCTTGTTGACAACTAGTCACTATCTTTGACATTCCTTTAGATTATAAATGTTTCCGGTTGATTACCACTCAATACAATTTCACTAACAAGGGTGTAAGCTGCCTCTGTAGTGCATGTTGTGTGTTTGCTTGGATAACTCAAGTTCATTCAAATGGAAAAGGCGGGAATAGCATTTTTTTCCCAATCTCTTTTTTGTCAAAACCCATGCGTCAATTTCTGTTGTGACTGTTTTCTTTTAGTCTTGTTGCTAATGTATTGGAATGGTGCAATGACCGTGGATGCGAGACAATGGGATGTAATGACTCTATCAGCCAACTGGAACATACTCTGCTAGAATCAACAAGATCAGCGGGTTAGAGGGAGGAGACGGAAACACCAAAACAGATACAACATGCCAGAGATTAGGAATTTAACATGGGATAATGAGAAGACTATAATAAGTACAAGACACAGGGATTACAAATAAGGCGTGGGGATGCTTAATGTAGTGCTAATGACACCTGCTGGCTTGTGGTTGTTTGTTTGTTGTTGTTTTTTCACCTATCCTTAGGGTTCAGACTGATGAAACATTATGACACTTAGCGAGAATCCAGAATACACACTTCTACTTCAATACTTTCCAAAGATGTGAGTCTGGTCACCGGTGAATCTCCCCGTTTTCAAATGGGTGTGATTGACAGGTGGATTAGCTGATCGGGGACAAGCATGGTCCATCTATATTGGAAAAAATAAAGAAAAAAAATATCACTGGGGGTGAAAAACATTGCGGATTTCTGCATAAAAAATACATAGAGATATGAGTCTGAATTTGCCAGGCCAATCGCGATTAATGATTAATTAATAATTAATAATAATGAATTTAAAACTAAATTTTATATCTTTTAAATGGGAAAAAGTTAAAATGTTGTATATAACCGGAAGCTGAAACACGACCAAGTATACATGTAGTGAATCTGCCCTTTTAGTGAATGGCAAAAGGTCTAAGATGTACAAAATAATGTAATAAATGTTCTCAATTTCTAGCGCTTTACATTGCATTATTCATTCCAAGGGGACAACAGCAGAATGCATTGATCAGAATGGGGATTAAACCTATGATCACTGGGTTAGTGGGCAAACACTCTAACTGCTGTGCCAAAACGCTCTAAATGGTTGCTATTAAAGGGGCACTATGTAACTCTCCAGATGGGGGGACCGCCACCTGCTTGTCTCCATGGAGATGTTACTGATTTGCCCAGAAAGTTTCACAGTATGGCATTAAACTTTTATCTTGCACTTAATCGATACAGGTATTTTACTGCTCAAATATAACTTGAAAAACATGCATTCTTCCTGTGAGTGGATTCTCCTCTCCACAGATCTGACCTGTACCTTGGACTGGTGCCGTTGCCTGCGTATCTCCCTGAAAATAATAAGTAAGTAAATAATAATTACATTTTATGCCCAGACAGATTATGCCATGCAGTGAAACATTCAAGGCAAAGCAATAACATCTCCATGGAGTCAAGCCCTCATAATCTGGTAACAAACTTTTATACTCACACCTACACCTGTTTTTAATGTTTTAGTGGACTTATGTACTTATTTGTTTTGTTTTGTTTGTTTGTTTTATTGTTTCTGTATTTGATCAGGGCGCTCATGAAAAGGAGAGTCTGATTGGGATCTCATTGGGCTCTCCCTGTATAAATAAAGATAAATTAAAAAAAACAAACAACATAAAATTAAAAAAAAAAAAAAAACAAAGCTGAATTTTACTAAATAAATGTGAACTTGGGTTAGACCTATGTTAGTGTTCACTTTAGTTTTGAGTAGCCTTGACCCTTATAAGCCCCTAGTGTGAGCAGCCAACAGCATATAACATAACGTAGCATTCCTACCTGGTGACATAATTACTAGTACGGCTATGACACAAACCCACCCTCGGTCACTCCTACCTGTTTGGCAGTATTAGACAGTACACCACTCCTCTGCACATTACAACACAGTCTAGACACTGGATATAAAAAGGTCCTATATTACACAAAATGGACTCTGAGCTTTTAGCCATGTTATAATATTGTTATCTCGTCAAAAACATACCTGGAGTATTGTTTTGTTTTATTCACACATGTTGCAGTAATCCTGCATGTTTGAGTAATCCTACATCTCTAAAGCTCAAAATGCTCTGTTCCACCTTGTAATGTCATGTAGTGGTAATTTTCAAGTTACCAGCTACCTTTTACCTTTAGTTCAGTAGAGGTTGGCAAATCTAGGGCTGAAATCATCTAAATTAATCTAGTGAAGGTGTATGGAGTTTAAAAACACACTGGAGCACTTCCTATATTACCATATGACTTCACAAGGTGGAACAGAGTGTTTTCAGTTTGAGAGAAGAACTCAACCTACATATGAAGGGTTTGTGCGTTTAACATGTGTGAATGAACCAAAACACAACCCCAGGTATGTTTTGTATGTATTTTTGTTCAGAAAAATAGCGAAACATGGGCCCTTTAAACAACTGCAGGTGTAAAATTAGAATAATAATAGTAATAACACAGGAGGTGGTTAAGGCTGTTCATAGGACTTCATAATGTCACTGACAAAACAGTGGTCTATGTTGTTTGAACTGCAACAGCCTCTGTAATTATGAGTCTAATGGAGGTGATGGGTCAATAGGTTATGCCACTGTGAAAGAATTACACTTACACATAGGCCCTACTTAAGATAATAACAATGCTATGCTGTTGTAATGATGGTGTGATTTAAACTGGTATAATTTAGTTGCTTATATAATGAAATAATATGTCAGGTTTTAAAGGTGCACTATGTGACTTTTATGCCCTTGCTTATTTCCATGGAGATGTTGTTACTTACCTATCTCCATGGAGTCAAGCAGTTGTTGCCAAGTTACAGGTGAAATCTGTGGAGAGGCAATCCTTCTCATACCAACAATGCATATTTTTCTACAAAATAAGACTACCTTATGTCCTATAAGGTAGTCTTATTTTGCAGGCAAAGCAATAATATCTCCATGGTTACAGACCCCCCCACTATAAAGTTACAAAGTGAACCTTTAAGGATGTGGGTCTGTACTAAATATGAATGTAATAAATAGACTGTTTGAAGTTTAATTATGATGGTTGGTTTTCTGTCAGATATCACATATGTTACTACTTAAAAACTAATCAAGATGGATGACACATATATATTTTATAAAATGTATTTAAGTCTTTCTAATTTTGTTAAAACTATTTCTAAGCTCTATAACCTTTTCTCTTCATGCACAAGAGCAATGCTTTCCCCCTTGTAACTTTTTCCACCTATAGTCCTACATTTGCCTCGGTCCAAATAGGGATGTGGTACATTGCAGAAGTGGAGGTCACGTTGCAGTTCAACGTGACTTGAGGGAGCGGGCGCGGAGCCAAAACAAAACGTGATGCAAACCCAACACGAGAATGTGTGTCACATTTGAGCGAAAAGGAAATGGCCGCCATTGCAAAGATGTTTGACCTACTTATAGTCGCGCTGAAGTAGAAGTACAGCAGTGCGCAGCGGAGTGCCAGAGCAACAGGTCTGCAGCAGAGAGCGCTTTGAACCAGGGACTTTTGGATACATTTAATGGGGTAAGAAAACGTTTTATTAGTTTATAACACTGTAAGAAATGTAAATTTATCTGCTGGTGTCTTTAAAAGTTCATTTTAACTTTTTTTTTTTATCTCTGGACTCACCAGGCACAATTGTGTAGGCTACTCGGCAGCAATTTCCACAGTTTGATCCTCAAACTTTACAGAGCTTTGTAGTACAAATATTTATGACAGCGATGTTTACTTTGTGGCTACACTGCAACAATGACGATTTGATTTTGATAGTCCCACGTGACCGCGGTGGCTGCTGTTAGGACGTCCCCTTGTCTTATGAGTTCATAACAAACACGCAGTAGATAAGGGGACAGGCACAACCCTTCTGTGGGCAGTGTCTTCAAGGTTTTCGGCGTGACTCTGTTTATTTCAACGTGGCTGTAAGCGACACCTTTCTATCCTCGAAGTTGCTTTTAGATGCGAAATTGCTTTTGGATTCGTCTTTTCTTTGAGCTCTGCGGTACTGCGTTTATTGTGGCTTTTCAGGAATACGAAGTTCGGAAAACCGCTTATGGTAAGATTCTTTTTATGTTTTAGGCTAATATATTAAGTCCTATCATTCATTATGCGTGAAGTTGTCTCTGAAAGTTTTACGTTGAATGGAGTTGCTCACAGCGCCGCGGAGTTTGAAAAGATGCTGCATCTCATTGACCCACATCTGTAGTGCGTAACTGCGTCACCAAAACTTTCTCTGAACTTGGGCATATGCGACGGACAAGAACAAATGTCTCTAATTGTTTTATTTTGATTTAACTATCTGTGAAAACTTTATATTACTGCAGTATCGGTAATTTAAGCAGAATAAGTGTAGTTTGCATTGTAAACGGAGGAGTTTTGCGGTGTTTTGTGGAAGTGGGTCGAGCGACCACCGCTGGAAACTTGACCTGCAAACCGCGCCCACAAATTCGAAACAAACAACTTTCACTGGAATCGCACTCACTGGAAAAAAGAAGACAATGTACCTGACCAATATTTAAGATTTGTAGAAGAAAAAAAAAAATGTTGTCTGTTGGTTAAATGTTTGAGTAAACGATAGTTTGTGCATTGGTGCCTTAGCCACAAATCTTAAATGATTTACTGTACTTTTGGCTCCACGCCGATTGGCTCCACGCCGATGACCTATTAATTTCTGTTTCCTATTTTATTTTTTTAAATCATGGA
>KN486185.1:138898-188265 GCA_000787095.1 Periophthalmodon schlosseri | reverse complement strand
TGTTTTCCAATTAATTTTGTTTTTTGAGCAATATAAACACATGTAATTAGTGAAACTCTTCAGACCATAGATTGTATAAAGAAGTGGACTAAGTGAGTGTGACGTCACCCATAGCTTGGGCGAAATCGGGGAAGAAGGCCGCCTCGTTGGTCTGTTATTAATGTTCATATCTTGATATATGGACAAAATAGCCAAATAAAAACACCAGGATCATGTAGCGCAGATTAATACAAACATATAAGACCAAAATGACGAGCCTGACAGCAGCAGTTACAAAAAGAGCGGCGGCAGTTTTTCAATTAAAACTGAATTGGAGCCAGAGTCAACGGAGCCGGAGGGGCGCCCATGTTCACTTCCTATATGAAACACAGCGGCTAGCAGGTTAGCTATGTCCATTTATATATACAGTCTATGCTTCAGACAGAGCAATATCATGGAGAGTAGCTGCCGTACCCTGCACCAGAAAAGCTACGCATTGCAGTTTTATCACGCGCATGTTTATGATTCATTTAATTAGACTCACAAAAGAGATTCAGCTACCTAAAAGTTGGTTATAGTTTTGCAATGATGCCCTTGATCAGCCCTGAGTTTACCCACTTTTGGTGAAATCTTCCCTCTAACCTAATTTCAGCAGTAATTTAGAATAATTCCAGCCCATTTCTTTGGTACTTGGAGATGTTTGAGAACCTCTGCTCTGGGTGAGTATTTATTTATCATTCTCCACGAGTATCGCTCCATCCGAACGTGAGGAGCAGAGGAACACACCACTCTTCCCAATAAGTCTCTCCAGCACTGATCCCGGCATTAGGCATTCACCGCAGCGCTCCTGACATCCCTCTACGCCAACCGGAAAAATGAGACTCCAAACAAATGGCTTCTGTGGTCGCAATAAAGCACAGTCTGAAAAGCTGAAACTCCACAACATGGCAACGTGTCAGGAAATGCACAGTTTTACCCCTGAGACATGGAATCAGACACAATGTATGAGGTAGTCCATGTCAACTTGTATTCAGACATGAAGAGGATTTAGGTTGTACTGCTGAACTTATACAGATCGTTAAATGTGCAGTGTGTAACTTTTTCTATTGGTGGCTCATTTGCCATGGAGATGTTATTGCTTTGATGTTCCACAGTATTGCATTAAACATCTATCTGGCATTTATTCCATTACAGGTGTTTTCTGTTGCTAAAAAGTACCTCGAAAAACACGCATTCTCATTGTGAGCAGAACCGCTTCTCCACAGATCTAACTTATAACACTGCTTGGTGTTGTGACCTGCTTCTCTCAATGGAGATTTAATTAATAATAATAAATAAGAATGATTTTGAGTGCCATACTGTGAAACATTCCAGGCAAAGCAGATAACATCAACATGGAGCCAAGAAGGTGGCGTACTACCCATCACAAAAGTTACACAGTGTACCTTTAAACAAGTTTCAATTTGGAAAAGATATGTTGTTGTCTTCTGTTTAGGGAAACGTGTCCTCTGCGTGTGGCCCATTTTTTCTATGCTTGGACTGTCAGTAGGTCTAACCCTGACCCCAAAAACTTAACTCAAATAAACTTAAACTAATTTATTTATTTATAATGAGTCATATACAAGTTATTTATTCAACCCTCTAAATCTCAAATCTTATCACAGAACAGAAAAATACCAAAAAGTTCCCTAGTTGTACAACGAAAGTACCCAAGATAAATACTGCTATGTGCTTCAAGTAAATGTTTAAATCTGAAGAATGAAAATACTGTATATACATATACTCTGTAGTTATAATCTACGACACCAGTGGATCATCATGTTACAATTAGCACATTTTAAATCGCAATATTCATTTAAAGCGACTTAATAAAAGAAAAGAAAACTGCGGTGCCCAATGGGAGCAGACGTGGCCGTAAACGTCATCGCAACAAAGAGCCGTGGAGCCGTCGGCCCCCATACGGGGTAGCTGCAGGTCACGCTAGCGAGTGGCGGATTTTTTTTTCATTTGTACCAAAATTACTACATGTATCACCGATTAAGAAAATAAAATTGAAGAACGAAGTAAGTACATCACAGTGGGCGTGTGCTGGTGGTGGTGAAAAGGGGGGTTGACCGGCAATATGGCGTCTTGAAAATAAGCAATTTAAGATTACTCAAACATGCACGAATCACTCCGTAAACAACAAATAAAAACAAAAGAGAAGGAAACGACTATAACATGGCCAAAACCTCTGAGAAGTTGATTTTACAGAACAGGTCAGCTTTAAACTATAGCAAATGAGATAAAAAAACATGTTTTCGTATTATAAAACCATCAATGTCAGTATGCATCTTCTTCCTCATTTTTCAACATCAGCTACAATTTTGAAACTAGTAAAGCACATCTCACTGACGGAGGCTGCAGAGGCCCAAACTCATCACAGTTACTCTCAATGTTTTCCTAAAATTCACCAAAAACGCCGCTCACTTGATTCGCTATGACAATTCCGACATGTAACTAGACTTCCAAAAATGAAACTAATACCTTCTGATATAGCGCAAAACAAACCAGCTCCCGTTCGCATAGCACCCAAACAGTGTCGGGGATGCGCTCTACTCTGCCCCCGGAGGCCTGTGTAGGAATGAGCGCGGCCTGTTGTTGCGATCAATTTAACAGACACGGACTCAAACTTTCAAGGAGCCGCAGAACTGACAGGTGAGAATCTGAGAGGCGTACTTCAAACGACCAGGGAACGGTGGCAGAGAGAGAGAGACGTGGGGCGAAAGAAGGAGGGAGAGGGAGGGGAGGATGAGGAGGGGGTGGGGGTAGACAAAAAGGAGTAGACAGGGACGTGTGGGAGAGAGCAAAGGGGGAGAGAGAATGAAAGAAGGAACGGAGAGAAACGAAATGACCAGGCAACGATGACAGAGAGGGGGGCGAAAGAAAGAGGGAGAGGGAGGGCAGGATGGAAGAGAGAGAGGGGGGAATGAGAGGGGGGGAAAGAGGAAAAGGAGGACAGAGAGAGGGGGGGGAGAGAGCGAAGGGGGAGAGAGAATGGAGGAAGGAATGGAGAGATGTGAAGGGAGGGATCAGGGTCCGAAAGGCACACTTCAAACGATCAGGCAACGGTGACAGAGAGAGACAGAGGGGCGCGAAAGAAGGAGGGAGAAGGAGAGGGAGGGGAGGATGGAACACAGAGAGGGGGGAAGAGAGAGAGGGAAAAGGGACAAGGAGTAGAGAATGAAGGGAGGGAGAGAGCAAAGGGAGAGAGAGAATGGCGGAAGGAATGGAGAGATATGGCGGGAGGGAGAGGGGTATCGATGGGCGAGAGGGAGGGATGGAGAGAAAAGGCAAAAGGGAGCAGAGAAAGGAAGAGGGAGAGAGAGAACGGGAGAGAAAGAGAGGAAGGGAGGGAGAGGGAGGCGAGAGAGGGTTGGAGGCAGGGACATAGCAAGAGAATGAGAGGGAGAGAGTGGTAGAGAGGGAGGACAGCAGGGAGGTAGAGAGACAGATGAAGGGATGACCAAGAAAGAGAGCAATAGGTAGAGAGTTAGAGAGAGTAAAAGATGAAAGAGAAGGGAGAGAGGAGAATATAAGAGAGAGAGAGAGAACAAAGGGAGGTGGGAAGGAGGGAGAGGAGTAGAGAGAAAGAAGGAGAAGGAGAGGGAAGGCGGGTAGGGAGGTAGAGGAGAGAGAGAAGGAAGAGAGGGATGAAGAGGAAAGTTGAAACGGAACAGAGAGAGGGGGAGAGAAAGTGAGAAAAGGGGTGACGATAGAGGAGAAGGGAGATGAAGAGAGAAAGAGAGGGCAGGAGTGGTGAAGAGAGAGGGAAGCAGGGAGGTAGAGAGACAGATGAAGGGATGACAAAGAGAGAGAGAGGAGGGGAGAAAGAGGAAAAGAGAGTGCGAGTGAGAGAGAGCGAAAGATGAAAGAGAAGGCAGAGAGAGATGGAAAGAACAAAAGGAGGTGGGAAGGAGGGAGAGGAGTACAAAGAGAGACAGAGTGAGTGGGTGGGAGGGGTAGAGAGGTCGGGGAGAGAGAGGAGGAAGAAAGAGATGGAGAGAACGCAAAAACAGAAGAAGGTGGGAGTGAGAAGGGACGGAGATAAGAGAAGAGAGAGAGAGGGTGAAGGAGAGATGGGGGGGGGGCGTACGATAAAGAGGAGAAAAACATTGGAAGACTCTTAAAAAGAACAAAGAGACTGGGATAGAGGAGACAGGGTATGGCCACGAGGCTGAATACCAAAAGGCCATGAATAGTGAAAGAAGTCCATATGCTCCATGCAGATCCCCATCCACGAGGAATCCCAGGAACGCTGCAAAAATGTGGAATGATGTTGGCAGAGTGTGGAACATCGCTTTGACAAAAAAGGGTTCAGGGGGATTTTTGTCGCCGCGGACAACCAGACGTCCAGCTGTGATTCTTAACACTGCAGCGGCTCGTGTCGGCCTACGGGGGCTGAAAACTGCACTCGGGTTGGAATTGAAAAAAGGTAGATCGTGTTGAAAAGAAAAGTTGAGGAAATATTATGCATAAAGGAGAGGTGTAGGCATGTCCTGGGTTATAATGTTTTTTTTTAATCGTCCAAAGACAGTGAGCTGGTTCATTTAAAGGGCCCATATGACTCTATTTTCTGATCTATGTCATAATGTTGTTTCCTCATCACAAACAGACCTGGAGTTGTGTTTTGTTTCATTCACACATTTTAACACACAATCCCTGCATATTTAGTTCTTTTCTCAAACAGAAAACACTCTGTTTCACCTTGTGATGTCATGTGGTAAAACAGGAAGTGCTCCACTGTGTTTCTAAACTCCACACACCTTCACTAGAATCATTTGGATAATTTCAGCCCTTTTGCTTATCTCTACTGAACTAAAGGTAAAAGGTAACTGTTAAGTTGAAAACTGCCACTACATGACATCACAAGGTGGAACAGAGCATTTTGAGCTTTGGAGATGTAGACAGACTAATAATAAAGTGTTACTCAAACGTGTGAGTGAAACAAAACACAACTCCAGGTATGTTTTGAGGACGTAACAGCATTATAACATGACTTATATTGCATATAGGACCTTTAAATTGACACGTGATGCTTGTCCTGTTGTTGGTGAAAAAACAGATTAAAGATGCACTCTGTAGCTTTTCTGGTAGAGGAGGAGTCCACCTTTGGCTTTTCTACATGGAGATGTTATAGCTTTGGCCGGAATGTTCCACAGTGTGACATGAAGCATTTACATCTTACATTTATTCAATAACATGTGTTTCTATATGGCTCAAAAAATCCTTCAGAAATCACGCATCCTTACTTTGAGTGGGGTCGCCTGTCCACAGATCTGACATGGAGACGCAACCTTTACTGAAGACATGGTTAGGTTACTGTGGAGCATTCCAGGCGAAGCAATAATATCTCTGTGGAGACAAACAGTCCACCTGAAAAGTTACATAGTGCAGCTTTAAAGACTGACATGGCAGGAGACGTCGTTACAATGTTATGGTAAGTTTAAGGGACACTTTTTGTGGGACCTTCTTGCTGTGAGGCGCAAGTGTTAGCCAATCAGGTACTGTACTGAATTCTGAAATGCGTGTAAAAGTGTAAAAAGAAATAGTAATAAACAGTAATATAGTAATAGTAATTGTTGAATAGTATAAACTGAAGAACACTCTACACTACTGCTACTTCATAAAGAGTCAAAACATATCCATATAGTGTTGTCAGTTTTACACTACTGACCTTATTTGACCCCACCCACTTTTGCCGTAAATGCGTCTAAACTGCACTTTCTTTGTAGTGGCACTTCCGGTTAAGCAGGAATCCCATTCATTTAAATTGAGAATTTGGGTAAAGTTTTGCCGCTAAAATATGATAAATTAGGCTGATTTGTGTAAAAGGTTTTAGTCCCTGTTGTCCCTTTAGAACTTATTTACTTTCAAGATTGGCAGCCCCATGCAAAATAATACAACCCGAATGACGATGGCGGCGCCCACGGCAACTTCCGGAATAAGGTAAATACACTAGTGTGAAAAAAATCAACTAAAAATGAATGTCAGATTCAACTATGAGGAGTGTTGTAGCATCACTCTACATGTGTTGAGCCTTTCACACCATGGAAAGTGTAATTTTAAGTCAGTCTGGTGTGGAGCCTATATGTCTCTGTGAAAGTGTTAAAAATAACAATATAAGAGTTGAATTGGCACTCTTGAATCTGCTGTGTACAAACAGAAAGTTCAGCCTATACTTAAGGACGCAGGTTCTCAGCGCAAAAAACATACACACAAAAAAAATAAAAATAAAATGTTGTACTTGCCTAAAAAGTTACTTACTGTGGCTTTAAACATCAATTTATACACCAACACACAGGCAAGCCACAGTTGAGGTACTCTCAGAAAGACAAACAAAAACAAGTATACAAGTCCATATAAAACATTATTATACAAGACTGGCGTCAGCAGCTGTGGTTGCCGTAGGTGACAGTTTGAACAGATCTGAGTTGGTGACTGATTAGTTTTAAAACAGTCAAAGTTTTTGTGTCAGTGTTGTAAAATACCTGAGAGCGACTGGTTCTGGTGACGCTGACAGGAGGACGGACCCGAGGAAATAACGGATAGGCCAAACTCGCTGAACTCATACGACTGAAGAAAAATGGTGTCAAATACCTTTACTTTTTTGTTTGCTTCCTTCATTACAGATGCACTATGTAACTTTTGGGGGGTAGGGTCTGGAATGGTCCACAGTACAGCATTAAACGTATCTGTCTCCATGGAGACAAGCAAGTGACGCCACCAGACCAAGTTATAGTTCAGATCTGCGTAGATGCAAGCTGGCTGACAGAATGGACAGAATGGATGTTTTTTTAAGGTATTTATGGCCATGAAAACACCTGTATTGTACTGAATAAATGCAAGATTTTTAAGGTATTTATGGCCATGAAAACCACCACCTGTAATTGAATAAATGCAAGAGAGATTGTGTGTAATGCCAAACTGTGGAACATTCCAGGCAAAGAAATAATGTCGTCTTGGAGACAAGTAAGTGCTGGACCCTCCACAGAAAAATTATCACCTGCTTGTTTCCAGGGAGATGTTCTAAGTAAGTGCTGGACCCTCCACAGAAAAGTTATATATATATCATAGGTTCATCACGTGCTTGTTGGAGATGTTCTCGCTATGTCTAGACTGTTTCACAGTATGGCATTAAAGGGCCCATATTAGGCTATTTTCTGATCTATGTTATAATGTTGTTTCCTCATCACAAACAGACCTGGAGTTGTGTTTTGTTTCATTCACACATGTTTAACACACAAACCCTGCATATTTAGGCTGAGTTCTTCTCTCACACAGAAAACACTCTGTTCCACCTTGTGAGGACATGTTGTAAGACAGGAAGTGCTCCACTGTGTTTTTAAACTCCACACACCTTCACTAGAATCATTTGGATGATTTCAGCCCTGGAATTGCCAATCTCTACTGAACTAAAGGTAAAAGGAGCTGTTAACTTGAAAACTATCACTTCATGACATCGCAAGGTGGAACAGAGCATTATGACCTTTGGAGATGTAGACAGACTAATAATAAAGTGTTACTCAAACATCTGTGAGTGAAACAAAACACAACTCCAGGTCTATTTTTGAGGAGGAACAACATTATAAGATGGTCTAAAGCTCACAGAAGTCACTTGTGTCATATTGTGTAATATAAGACCTTCAGACCTTCATCTATCTCCATGGAGACACCCGAACAACGCCACCAAGTTGTTACAGGTCAGATCTGTGGATAGGCAACCCCGAGTTATTTTTGAGCTATAACACAAACTGAAGAGATGGAAGATAGTTTAATGCAATACTGTAGAACATTTTAGACAGAGGTGGCGTACCCTCCATCAGAAAAGTTACACAGTGCGCCTTTAATATTGTGATACCAGATAAACACTTGCATTGTATTTATTATGAAATCCTTTGATCTTTTTTCCTATTTTATATCCACACCGGTTTGTTCTATGTTTGGAAAGTTATGGCTCAAACCCGCTTTATAAACTGCTCTGTCAGTCCTGCTCCAACGACACTAACAGGCTCATATTTTGCTAAACTGTAACATTTCTTGTACGACTATCAGGAAAAAATGATTTGCTTTCTCCACCACAACGTTTCACTGATACTAAATTTAATCCGATCACGTAATGTGCAGACTGGAGGATGTAGTCATTTTCCCTTTTCCATAAAAACCTCTGGAAACCACCTCGACGGCAGCTCGCACTTTTATTGTCTACCATCTGTTGGAAAACTTTACACTTTGAAATCGCGTAGAAGAAATAGGAATTATAGGGTCGGGAATATCCTCAGTAGACCCGTTTGTCCAATAAGCTTCAATAGTTACATCTTCAGTTTACAGGCGGGGAGCAGGTGTGCATGGTTTTACCTTAAAGGCCCTGTGTCCAATATTTACCCTATAGACTGTGTATATAAATGGACATAGCTAACCCGCTAGCTGCCACGTTCCAAGTAGGAAGTGAGCATGGGTGCACTTCCGAATCCATTGACTCTGGCTTAGCTGCCACGTTCCAAGTAGGAAGTGAGCATGGGTGCACTTCCGAATCCGTTGACTCTGGCTTCAATTAACTTTTTATTGAAAAACTGTCACCCCTCTCTCTGTAACTGCTGCTGTGCGCTTTGCCATTTTGGTCTTAAAATGTTCATATTAACCCGCTCTACATGATCCTGGTGTTTTTATTTCACTATTGTGTCTGTAAATCAAGATATGAACAATAGTAACAGACAAATCGGGCGCCTTCTTTCCCCGAGCTCACTCCCGCTAGCGTTAGCAACAGGTTTGATTGACAGCGTTGCTAAGTGCCCACTCTCTGCTAAACCAGCGGTGCAGGCAGGAAGTGGCGTTATCTTCAACAGCCTCGCTCCGGATTGGCTCTTTGGTTGCTGTGGGTGACGTCACACTCACTTTGTCCACTTCTTTATAGTCTATGGTTTTCCCAAGTATTTGAGCAAAATTTGTCTTGCCCCATATGCTGCTCTTGAGGTCAAAATATGTCCACTGCTGTCTGCATCTAATTATGAAGCGTTTTATTGTGCGATAATCAGCAAGTTAGCATGCTAGCTGTTTTGAGCTTTACTGCGACGGTAATGCTCTAGTCTCCTAAAGCTGTGAAAAGTGAAAAATGAACCTGTTCTGTTTTTCACGTTTTTAAGACAGTAAAAATCTGGTACGGCGCCTTTAAATCAACTTGGATGGACTAGAAAAAGAACAAGCTATGAGTCCACTGATGTGTGATTTTGTTCATGGTTGTTTGAAGCCGATATTGGAACCACCTACAAGTGTCTGGGAGCATTATCTGTCAATAGTGAGCATGTACAGGGCAAATCAATAGGAACTCAACCGCAGACAGAGCAGAGGGAAGAGAGGAGACAAGTTAAAAGTGGAGGTGGGAAGCCTCTGTGTAGATTGTGAAGCAGAAATAATACAATTTCTTGGGTTTTTGAAAGGTTTTGATACGAGATCCTTTTGTACTTGGATGAATATGGTCAGTTTTTGGTTCAGTTGGGAAGTTAAATAAAATGAGCTACGCATAATATTTGCAATTTGTAGTTAATATGGTTTTGAATAGACCTCCTAAGAAGTGAATGCTCATATACCTGGGGCTAGGCTACTGAAGTGAACATAGAAAACAAAATAAAGCCTGCACACTTACTCCCAAACTGCACTTAAAGCAGACCTATTCTGCAAAATGGACTTTCAGATCTTTTAACCATGTTATAGTTGTTTCCTTCTCATTTACCCTCTCGAAGTTGTGTTTTGGAGTGATTCGTGCACGTTTGAGTAATCTTTAATCGCTTATTTTCAAGACGCCATATTGCCGATCAATCCCCCATTTTCACCGCCACCGGTACACGCTTTTAATTGCTTTTCACAAGAAATACAAAATAAATACATTTCAATAAGATGTTTTTTTTTTGTTCTATATTACACAGATGTGACTCTTGTGAGCTTTAAGCCATGTTCTAAAGCTGTTACCTCCTCAGAAACAGACCTGGAGTTGTGTTTTATTTCATTCACACATGTTTGAGTAACACTTTATTATTAGTCTGTCTACATCTCCAAAGCTCAAAATGCTCTGTTCCACCTTGCGATGTCATCAAGCTGTTTGTTTATTTGCTATACAAATAAATTATTTTCAAGATAACAGTTAGCTTTAACCTTTTGTTCAGGAGAGATTTGCAATTCCTAAATTTAAATCATCCAAATGATTCTAGTGAAGGTAAAAACACAGTGGACTTCCTGTACTATCATATGACATCACAAGGTGGAACAGAGTGTTTTCTGTTTGCGAGAAGAACTCAGCCTAAATATGTTTGTGTGTTAAACATGTGTGAATGAAACAAAACACAACTCCAGGTCTGTTTGTGATGAGGAAACAACATTATAACAGAGATCTAAAATAGTGTAATATGGGCACTTTAAGCTATGCTTTGCAACTGGGAAAATGTATGTATTTATTTCTTTAATTATATTTTTAGTTTATTTTTTATGTTATTATATATCTGGAAAATTTCACAAAAAACACCACTTTCTGAAAAACAAAATAACTGAACACTTACAAAAGTGTATCCCCTTGGCCTGGAAATTCAACAAACTGAATGAATGAATAAATGAGACAGTATTTTGGTATTACTGTTAATTATATAAAAAAGTATGTAAAAAATATCTTTGTGTCCAAAATACAACATGCGCAGACAGCTTACGTGTGTCCACTGTCAGCTGAGTCGAGCATTAAAGTCACTTTATGCTAATTAGCTTTAGCTCCAGATCTTAACACCTTAAAGAGAAAGCAGGAACATGGGTCAATACATGTAGTCCTGTGGTGTGATAATCCTCGTATCTGATTGGCTCGTTCTTAAGGCTTCGCTTCCCATCTCTGGGTGCCGTCCAATCATGTACGGCCTTGTATCTTTGCTGCAGGAAGTAAAGATTGTGGTACCATTTAGATCTATGGCAGATGAGCTTAATGCTAGTCATCGATCGCGTTTTCCTTTTAAAAACAAATGGACAAATCGCGTGCTCTGAATGGCTGTTTTCTCCATTATAGGCGATGGGGGCTTTCAATCCAGCAAGAAAACACCGGGGCCTTAATACCAGATAACCACATCATACAGAAGTGGCCTATGCATTTGCAGCCTATTCTCTATTATTATTATTATTCAAAATCAACTTTCATGAGCTTTTAGCCATGTTATAATGATGTTTCCTCATTATTAGTTTACACAGTGATTTTGATTAATCCTGTTGTGTTCTGCATTAGAAACCTCAGTGCTAAAGAAAAAAAAAATCAGTTTTTCACCTACGCCTTATACCTATACATTTACAGCCTATTCCATTGATATCACGCACATCAGTTAGGAAACATAGAGAATCATTTATAACTGGTTAAAAGTATTAAATTACTTTTTTATGTCTCCTTAAGCACTCCATAGTAGACTTTGAGAATACATTTTCAAGATGGCGACTGCAAGGTAAAGACTTACTATTTTAACAATATGTGTATTTTTCAGTAAAATTACTTCTGTACACCTTAGCTCCTTTAAAACAAGGACACAAGTAGGCCCATAAGTAATTGTATATGCCCAATTACCAATATCTTGGAACCGACACCCAACTGAGCCGAGAGCATTTTTAATTAAGAAAAAAACCCCAAAAAAAACAAAAAACTATAGCCACTGTTAATTGTAGCGTCTAACAACAACAATTTGAGTTCCAGATGGATCAGAATGAGCCTAAAAAGAACTTTAAAAACATGGAGGAGCTTCATTAATTACCATAAAATAAATGTCCCCCACACGTGTTGAGAGCTGAAAGGAGAATGTGGATACGACCACTGAGCTTTTAATCACTGGTGAAACATAACAGACTTTTAGTAATGAAATCAATAGGACCACAGTTAGAATTTAAGGTTGCACTGAGAGTACGATCAAGTGCACACTTTGCTTTGACAAGAAAACCATTCCATTCCACAACAAATACTATACAGTAAAAACAATTACATCGGCTTCCTGTTAGATGCAACATTTAAAAGATAATATTAAGTTTTAATTTGTTAATCGCTACAGCAACGGTCCTAATTTCTCCTCATTCGGATACCCACGGATAGAACAAATGTGTGAAGTGTTGCCTCCCAGTGCATGTCTCTGTCAACACTGCAATTGAGGAGCAATTATCCGGGCACGGCACTCCCTCCCAAAGCAGCTGGAGGGGCCCGGTCTGCACCCGCAACTGTAAAAGATAAACAGAGAGAATGAGGAGGGCTGTAGACCTGACACTGTCCATTCATCAACGATACACTACTGTAAAGTTACATAAGAGTCAGCGTTCTCCAGTTTCAAGCTGGTACGAAGCCAAAGAGCCACCTGCAAGCAATTTTGTTTCGTTAGTAGTGTTGTCACGATACTAAAATTTCAATTTCGATACGATGGAATAGACTCAATACTCAATACTGATACCGCAATGATAAAAAACACTCTTTATTTAAACAATAGAATGTAATTTTCATCATTCAATCACAGTGAATGATAATGATAATGTGAAAAACACTCTTTATTTAGACAGTAGAATGTGATTTTCAACATTAAATATTAGTACTTTCTTTTCTATTCCCATGTGGCCTTATATCTGTGTAATCCCTCAGTCGTCCAGTAGGTTCCATAGTGGTCCATGGGCGTATACTGGTCTGCATGGTCTTGCACTAGTTCCGATACAGCTCAACATCATTCTAAAGCTAATCAGGAAAGGTTCATTTCTGTTCGTTGAATGTGACAGAACTGCATAATACTTTGTAGTAGGTGATGTGCCTTGCTCATTGACGCAAAAACATTCTACAAGTATTTGCTGGATTCCAATACCAACGCTGGGTAAATGGTTGGATACATTTTCTCGAGGTACTTTTTCCCCCAAAGTTGGCATCCACATAAAGACGCTGTACCTGATTTTTACTGTCTTAAAAAACATGAAAAGCAGAACTAGTTCATTTTAAACTGTTTGCGGTGGTCCAAAGTTATTCCTCACTTACGTTTTTTTCACTGCGACTGCGCTTTTCACAACTTTCAGAGACCAGAGCTGAGTTTTACCGTGCTGGTAAAACTAACAACGTATACTATATACTTAGAAAACATGTTAATACGTTGTTTTCGGTGAATATAGCATTTTCAAAACAGTAAAAGGAAACATGGTGATCTAAATATGTTATGTGTTAGCAGTTAATACCCCATAGATGTAAAATACCCCCTCTTTAAAGTGCGTTCTAATTAGACTACACAGATTACACAGTCGACTTATTTGGATCGCAGACCTTGGACCTTTAAAAAGCTAGTAAAAATACACTGTTCTCCAAGTTGGGTTACGTTTGACAACTATAGAATCTGAGTCTTCATTTTGCTCCCAATCATATGTCTAATCTTAGTATTGTTTTGTTGCTATTTCGAACCAAGAATTTCCGTACACATTTTCTCTCCATGTTCTTTAGTTGGCCTTTTGAGTCAGATGCCAAACATTACCACAAATCCGCGGAGAGCTGAAAGAGTCCGTAGGGATTTGGGGACACAACAAAATCCCATTCTAGTTCCCTTAGACCCGGGTTAAGTGCTCAGATCCTGGGAACATGATCAGGATAGGAGCAGCCAAAACCGGCCCCGAATACCAGTCAATAGTGCTATAGTTCAGTGGCTTCCCAGTTCTCACACCAGTACACATGTAGTAGAGGAAAGAAGTACTGGACTTTCTGTATAAAAATAACACTGAAGAAAGATTTTGGCTTTTAGTAGGTTCTTGCATGTAGAATACACTGTGCAGTTTATGTGAATTTTTAACTCACTCAAATCGCTTTACATCAAGGATCCACTCACCTATTCATACATCAGTGTACACCAGTGTTCCTTGCCTGGAATATTCCACAGTAAGGCATTAAAGTATCTTCACGTAGACAAACAGGTGACGCCGCACTAGGCCAATTTACAAGTTAAATCTATGGAGAAGCGACCCCACTCCCAGTAAGAATGCAAGGTATAAAAAAACACCTTTAAAGATATGAACGTTCAGTGCCAAATTGTGGAACAAGCAGTCAAAGCAATAGCGTCTCCATGGAGACAAGTAGGTGGCGGACACTCCACTGGAAAAGTTACATAGTGCAGATTTAATAAATGTCTACCAAACGCCAACAGAGGGCACAATAGCCATTGGCGAAGACCATCTGCGTGATTAATTGCTCAGAATGAGTTCGTAAACGGATTTCATCAACTACATCAACTTATCATTAACTACAAAAAGATAAAACAAGTGTAGCAGAGCGGACTTGCGTATTGTGAGCTGAAAAGACAACAGGACCACTCGAACACGTACAGCTAAATAAAAACAGCTCCAGATATGTTTTCGATGAAGGTAATAACATCTTAGGAGCTCAAAAGTAACGTTTAGCATAACAGACCACCTTTACACTGGAGCACAACCCAATCATAACACCATCATTTCAAGCGGAGATTTAAGAAAAAAATAAAAAAAATAAAAAAAACGCGATTGGACACAAAGGAGAGCTGGTTGTCAACAAGACTCTTATGGTGAACAGATGTTGGGGAACTCCCTGCACAGTTCAGCCTAGCCCCGAGCCTTACACACCCATCCACACAGCACTCCTACTCTGGAACACACATGGAAGCCAAAGCAAAACAATCATTCGGAGTAAATTCCTGGGATATCTGGGATGGCTGCGGCAGGTCGTGCTCAGAAAAGCCCAAATTGAAGCGAACTAAATGAGACGTTGAGGTAGAGAGTAGTAAACATTGCGGCGTGGTTGGAATGCCATAAAAAAAGAGGTGTAGCGCTCGAGTAGTCACATAAATGTAAGTGAATTATATCAGTTGTATGTTTGAAACTGTAAAATACTTGTGCACGTTTTTACTTGAGTTTTAACATTAGTAACATTCTGGGCTTTGTATGTTAGCTAATGTTCCATAGATATTGTTTACTAACCCTTTTATGTAGTACTTTTCTGTATGCGCAGTATGTAGTACAGAGTAATTTTAGCCTACACTTAAGTATTTTTTTGTGCGTGTGCTACTACAACATATTGCAGTGACGTAAAGTGAGTGAATTAAAATTTGATTATTAATGTGTGCTAAATGTAAGATATTATTACACTTCAGCTAGGTACTTTTCAAGATCTGAAGAAGTGTCCTCACGCACTGCTCCAGACAGGTTGGCCCAAATGCAGAGGACAAAGTTTTTCTTACAGGGGCATATCATAAATTAGTAACCACAAAACATCACCACGGCAACAGCCAATAAAATAGAGCGTCAAGGGGTGTCAGAACTACTGTCTACGGAACCATATTTCACAAATAGTAATGGCACAGTTTGGACTTGCATCTAAAGTAGAAGTGGAGTGCTCTGATCTTTGGAACACAAGGCGAGTTGTTGACGGGAGGTGAGCTCACAACTTTTAGCATGTGGTGCACCGTCTCTTCGCTGCCATATCCCGCTATCCAATTCTCCTCATGTCTGTGGTCTGCGCATTTTGTCGCCCCTTTAAAAATTGTTTAAGACTGAAAAATCCTGTAGTGTGTGGCGGGCTTTACTTAACCTTAAAGATAACATCAACACACACAAATACAACATAAATCAGTTAATATGAGCTTCTAAGGAATTCTTTGAAAGTTTTCATGAACTTATTCTTCCTGGTTTTGAAGTAACATTTTTAAAAATACTAAACCTATCTTTTGACAATTCTTTTGCTATGAAACTGCTCCAAATTAGATTAAAACTGTATTCTTAATTTTTGCGCTACTGCACTACCAACATCACAGTGGCTAAGTGGAAGTACTTGTAGCTCACAACAAAAAGGTCCTGGCTTCGTTTCCCAAACTCTGACCAAGACTATAAGCCACGATCTGGAGATGGATCCCTGTCACTGCTGCGGACAGGTTGCCCAAGAAGCAATGAAGGATGGGTCAAATGCAGAGGAAGAACTCCCTTACAGGTAGTGCTTGAGACCAATTTCAATACATATAAGTGATGATCTGATTTAGACAATAGACAGTCACTTTCAACACAAAATAATAGTACTTTCTTTATGTTATGTGGTATCAATACTTGTTTAAATAAATATAGTTTCAATACTTTAAACAGCCCTACCTAACGGGCCAATACAGTTCCCCTTGCCTTTCTTACACACATTTGTGCATTAAGAAACCCAAATATTATAGTGCTACAATAACTTGATTTGCCCCCCTCCTGTGGTGTAAAATGGTTTGTTTGACAGGGGAGCGAGCATTACATTAAGCAGCTGCCTCTCACATAACACGGTATGGGTCAATGGGCCGCGCTGAAGGGCCCTGTCTCCACAGTCCATAGGAAAGAGCAGTGATTGTGTTTGCCTTGACAGGGAGGGAGCGGGCTTATGTAACAGTATTGAACAGCATTCTTTCAGGGCTGATTTACAGAGCTGCAGTGGAGGATATAAGGCAGAGGTGAGCCGGGTGTGTGTGTGTGTGGTTTTTAGCACGTCTTTTAAATTCAGGTTGAAAAAAAAGTGAGAGACTGTAATGTAAGGCTCCTTGTGTGGTTAATGCGGCTCAAACGGACTAAAACTGGCTTAGGGTAAACTTATATGGTACTTCTTCATTAGTTGAAGTTAAAATCAGGGTTTGATGGACACAATTCAAAAGCTGTTCCAAGTCTATTTTAGCATGTCTCAAACTGTGATGAACTTAAGTCTTATTATAATGTTTCAAGCAATTCTGGACACATTTTATTAGCTGTTTTATCTTTCAAGTATGGCCATAGACTGTATATATAAATAGACGTAGCTAACCCGCTGGCTGCCACGTTCCAAATAGGAAGTGAGCATGGGCGCGCTCCCAGCTCCATCACCATCCGTAAATGCTGCTGTCAGGGTCGTCATTTTGGTCTTAAAATGTTCATATCAACCCACTTTAAAAGATCTTGGTGTTTTTATTTTGCTGTTTTGTCCATAAATGAAGACATCAACATTAATAACAGACAATCATGCACCTTCTTTCCCAGAGGTCCCGCATTAGCGTTAGCAACAGGTTTGATTGACAGCGTTGCTAAACAGGGCGTTACCTTCAACAGCCTGGTTCCAGATTGGCTCTTTAGTTGCTATGATACTCTACGTTTGAATTCCAAATATGGAACTGGGCTCCAAATTCACCCCTATAACTGTTAACTTCGATAAGCTTCATTTGGCTGGAGTCGAACGCCATGGGTGACGTCACACTCACTTAGTCCACTTCTTTATACAGTCTATGAGTTTGGCCCATTCCTGCCATGATACTAATTTAAATTATGTTTTAATGCAAAGTTGTGTGAAGGTAAATTGTATCATATTTGCAACCAAGGTGAACCACGGAGCTACTTTGACCCTATAAGGGAAAAATACATCCCGAAAAATGACATGATATTGAAACTTTGAGACCCATGCCGGGCTGTTGAGAATGTTAAGTTGTTGTTGCTTTGTTTGGAATGTTCCACAGTGTAGCATTAAACTTATCTGTAAGCATGGAGAAAAGCAGGCGACAACACCAAGGTAAGTTACAAGTTAGGTCTGTGGACCCTGGTCACAGTAAGAATGTTTTTCAAGGTATTGTTTTTAGCAGTAACAACACCTGTAATTGAATAAATGCAAGATATGTTTAAAGTCAAACTGTGGAACATTCAGATAAAGTATAACATCTCCATGAGACAAGACAGTAGCAGACCCCCACCGGAAAAGTTACGTATTGCAGCTTTAGTATTTATGCTTTAATTATTATATTTCTGAATGCATTTAATCAAGCTCACAGTAAACATAACAGTGGCACATGAAGGGTAATTGGACTATTTGGACCAGCTTTGTTGACAACTTTCACTTTCCAAATCTTTCAAAAGCGTCTTAAAACTGAATCCTTTGTAAGTCTGAACACTTTGTACAAAAACACATTATTTACAAGTTTGGTGTCATCATAGAGGAGCCGCCTCCCTGTGTACACTATTGTTTACAGCCAATGGGTACGTCCGTTTGTCACAACAGCTGACAAAGGCAAAAGCATTCGACAAATTACACTAGGAATTTTCATGGGAGCTAATATTACATGTCCTCTGTGTCAGTCAGAGAGGCAGTGATCCCTTAATAACAGGTGTGTGAGCCCAGGCAGCCTCACATGTTTTAACGCTGCTGTTTAATTAGACTAATTACAGCGTGTCTATTGTGAAATGTTGTGATGGACTTGTCTACTTACTTTAGTCTGCTGACTTTTTCTGCTATAACTAAAGACACATTTTAAAAACCAAAACCACATTTTAAAAAGACGCATTTTAAAAACCAAAACCAACCAATTAAATGTTAAAAGTGCACTCTTAGTTTCTCTTCGGGGGTCTGCTTGTCCCCATTCAGAAGTTATTGTTTGGTCGAGAATGTTCCACAGTATGGAATTAATCTTATCCATTTATCTCCATGGAGACAAGCAGTAGCTCAGTTGGTAGAGTGTTTATCCACTGATCTGAAGGTTGGCGTTCAGATCAGTTGACCTACACAACCTGACGTTTGGCGGTGCAATTCCAGCTCCCAAAGATGAATGCTGTTGTTGTGTCCTTGGGCAAAACACTTAGCCCACCTTGCCCCCCGTGTCTCCGTACACTGGTGTATGAATGTGTGTGTGAATGGGTGAGAGGTTCCTTGATATAAAGTGCTCTGAGTTTCTTGAAGATGGAAAAGCACTATATAAAAATATGACCATGTGACTAAGCAGGTGACACCACCTGGTCAGCAATAATCTATATACAGTAGGTTTAGTTTATATACAGGTTTAATCCAATATTTCAAACAAAGCAATAACATCTCCATGGACACAAGCAGGTGGCTAACTCCTGCCTGAAAGGTTACATAGTACACCTTTATATACCTTTATATTTATATATATATGATCAGAAAATAAGAAATGTACATCCGTAGCTATGAAATATCTGGGAGCTATAATACTATTGCTAGTGATGTGATGTTCGTGAATGACTCGGCTCTTCTGAACGGTTCCTTAACGTGAACGGTTGGATCCGGATGTCATTTTTTAAAAGAACCAAATCTTTTCCTTTTAAATTTTTATACATTTTTACATTGATTTACATTGAACCAACACAAAAATCAGCACAAAAGCAGAGCAGGCGGCACGAGTGAGAGATTTGTGCACAACAAAACATATCTGGCATCGTAATAACTGTTTTTTGAATTATTATTATTGTAGTGCAACATTTTATTTAGATTACTCATAATTTGAAAGGGTAAACACACTCCCACTCTCAGTTTGAAACGTTTTAAACAAAAAGAGCCTTGGTCGTTTCTTTCTGTGATTAGTTTGTAGATAAAATGAGTTCTCACATTGGCTTCTGTCAGATAAATAAATATACAAAGAGCCAGTCTTTTCAATGGCTCTTTGAAATAAACAGATCCACAAGATTTGGATCCTCTAAAGAGCCAAAAGTCCCCTCACTAATTATTGCTATTTCACAATGCATTTGAGTATTTTCAACCAGCAAATTAAAGTGGATACAATTTCCAAACAGCCAATCTAACTGGGAGAACCAATGCCACCTCTTTGCTCTCGGTCTGCCAGTTTTCAGTGTTGTATGCACCCTGTTTTTATTGGTGCTATGCTAGAAAATGTTCAGTTTTGATGATATATTATTGTACTCATCAGGTTAAAAGTTAAGTTATTTGGATTAGGGCTAGGATTTGGGTCAGGACTATCCCATTTTGCACGTATTAGTTGGTAGAATTTGTTTTACACAAGTTAAACTCCTGCTCAGTATTGCTTCGGAAACTAATGTTTTTTATGTGTTTGTTTGTTTTTCTGGGTAGATTCTGGGTAGGCTACATTACTTACATTACATCCAGCAGCAAATACTGACCTATCAACCCTGCATTTTCACATACATGAGTTCAGTTACCTTGTTACTAGCTGACCCAACAGTCCAACACGATCATTACACGCTTACACCTTATGATTCTGCTTATCCTGTGTGCTCTAACCTACAATACTGCACCCCGTCATAGAAACTTGGCTCCAATCCATGTACACAATTGAATTAGTTACAGCCATTTGTTTCTATGGAGCTGTCCCTCTCTGTCTAGTCTATGATACATGTCTGTAAACAGTGGGTCAATAGCTCTTCGTCCTCCATGTTGAAATCCCATTAACCTTTCCATACCGCACCTTGTAACTCCGTTTTATCGCCCATTACTTTACTATCATCGTTCATTGACAAACACAAATTATTAGTCAAAAATTCCCTTGCCGGTCGGGATTAGCTGTCGGAGTATCCATTATCTTTCCATGGAGCTACTTTGATTACTTGCGATTGGCGTGAACACCTCATTTTCCAGTATAATCTAATTCAATAAGGTCTCATTTAGGCAGTGATGGAATGAGACTCAGGATAATTTGCTCAGCGGGGTATGGCTCCGGGATGAAATGTTTGTCTAGAGCTGTAATGATGATGTGCAGAAATATGGAGGGAGGTGTGTTTGGTGAGCGCAGGTGCCGGCGCAAATACAACTACTTTTATCACAATGAAAATGATTACTGCTATGCACTTTTATGGACTGCAGTATACTGTGCAAATACTATCCGTTCCGTGCAGTTATTGCTACTAATGGCTATAATTATTACAAACAAATGCACGCTACTACTGTTATTAACTCATGACATGGCACTGACTTGACTTGACTTGTACTGGTACTACGAGTGTGACTACTATTACTATAACTACTACTATAACTACTCGCATCCACTTGTCTTTTCTGTTTGAAAATTGCACTTTACTGTTACTTACAAGTTCAACAACCAGTGTTTTGAAGTAACTGAACGCTGAATAGTGGGGTGACATTAGCTCAGTTTGCCCGAGGGTTGGTGGTTCGAATCCCGCTCTCGACATGAACATCACTGGTTGAGCGGTCAAAGTGGTTGAGTAACTGTATCCTGGTACAGTTACTTTTTTCATTTGGTGGTGTTCAGAATACAGTTACTTTCCTAAAATCAAAGGAATACATTGCAGTATTTGATCACACAATTTAGGCTTCAAACTGCGCGGTATTAGTGGGAAAAACAGAAAACACAGCTCTTGTGGTGAGGCATGTGCAATTTTAACTTCTCTCATTTGTGATAGGAAAACCACAGCGTAACAGGCAAAAAGGTGTTTTTAACCCTATTCTGCGTTTCGACACTATAATTTAAAAGCAACCCAGTGTAAAAGTATCCTAAGTATTCAGAATACAGTACTCTGACTTTTGGAAATGCATTACAAAATACATTTTAATGCAGGTATTCAGTATTCTGTAACCAAATACATTTACAAGTATTCTTCCCATCACTGTATATAACTAAAACTACTCCTGCCAATATTCCACCTTTGTTATTACTACTGCCGCTGACCTACTGCTGCTTTGTTAAGATTCCAAGTGATGTTCATACAACATTTAGTGAAGTCAAAGCCACGTTACTCGAATAAAAATTATGTACCACATTCCCTTTTTTAGTGTAAGGTAAACTTTGTGTGGTGGCAAAAACAAAAGATCCAATAAATCCCAATGGGTCGACTAATGCCAACAACCCTTTAAAGGTTCACTTTCACTTTTCTGATGGAGATGTTATAGCTCTGCATTGGCCCATACAGCATTAAACTTTTCAATCTCCATGGCGACAGGCTGATGACCCCACCAGACCAGGTTACAAGTAAGATCTATGGAGAGGTGCCCAAGCTCACAGTGAGAAGAAATGTTTTTCAAAGCATTAAAAAACACCTGTAATCAAACAAAAGCATTTACTTTACTACATTTACAAGACAATGTAATATGATGTTAAAGCAAAACGTGGTTAAATATACAAAACTGCACTAAAGTAACCCTGTATTCACAAGTCCACACAGGCCACATACCAGGGCATCGGGAGCAGAAGTCACAGCTCTGACCCTATAGGACTGACTCACTCACCCTAAGGCAGCACTAGGCTCTGTGACAGCTCTCAAAGAATGTAAACAAGCTCTGATTCCTCACAAATCTGCCATATTATCTATTATCTAAGGACTGCGAGCTGGAAAAAGTTGACACGTTGACATATACGCTACCTTTGCTGACAGAACGCAGCTGAAAAAAACCCCAGACACTTTACGGAGGAGGAGAAAAATCGGATTTGAAGGGAGATTAAGAAAGGCAAAGAGATGTTTTTATTTTTTAACCTTGCCATAACTTTATATCTTTTATTTCATTGTTTTAAGCCTGACTTGCTGCCATCGCTTGACATTGAGGGGTAAACATTGCAATAGCAGTGCGTGCCTCTGCGTCTGATTGCTGTGTCTGGGTTTTGAAGTGAAAGTGAGGTTCAAAGGAGACACGAAAGGTGACTTTGATGACTTCTCGAGATCTGTTACTACTACTAGTACTTTTCCCTCTTTGGATGTATGGGGCGAAATTGGCTAAATAAATTGTAGCGTGTGATGATGTCATACTCCCAGATGGGGCCAGGGCCAGTTTTCTCAGTCGATCACATTGTACTTTGCCATGAAATATCCAAAATGTAAATACACAAATGTTGAACCTGATCATTTTAGAACAAGAATCCGCATTTTAAAAATATAAATTTTCGCTGCCCCCATCTTTATTAAATATTATTAGACTTTAGAATGTTGTGATGTCATCTGAAACCCAGTAACAGCCTTGCCTCCTTATCAAAATGAGTGCTTTTGACAATATTTATAACATTACATTTTAGTGTTTTCTATTTACAAATTTCAGTATTATTTGGAGTAGGTGTTTTACTGCATTTTTAGAATAAAATAAGATAAATTACAATGTTTGCTAAATCCATTAAAATTCAAGTTATCTTTTAATTTGATCTTTGTTATGAGCAGTGGTGGAAGAAGTACTCAATTTTGTTACTTAAGTAAAAGTACAGGGGGCAAAAAAATACTCAAGTAAAAGTAAACATATCACCTGACTACTTAAGTAAAAGTACCTGTTTAAAAATATACTTAAAGAGTAAAAAGTAAATGATAAAATGTCACATTTTCACACAACACATCAAGGAATCACTCACCCATTCATACACCAGTGTACGCAGATGCTGGGGATGAGGTGGGTTAAGTGCTTTGCCCAAGGAAACAACAACAGCACTCATCTGTGGGAGCTGGAATGACACTGCCAACCTGTGGGTCACAACCAACTATGCTTTGAGAGTGGGATTTGAACCACCAACCTTTGGATCAGAGGACAACCACTCTACCAACTGAGCTACTGCTGCTGGTATTTTGTGCAGATTTTGAGGTCTTTTAAATTTTTTCAGCAGCAGAGCCACTATAGCGACTGTGGACTTTAGAACTCATATATTGTATTGAACAGTGGGTAAATAAACTTCTTGCAGTCAAAGATCAGTGCTTCTTACTGAGCTGCTGTTCAAACTATCACATAAAGAGCCTGTTTTTGTTGGTTTTTGTTTTTGTTTTTGTTCATTGTAAACTGCAACAGAGACCTAAAAACTTAATAATACACTGAGTTCCTGTTCTAAACTGCTAATCTGAGAGGTCCTGTTTCTTCAGTTCGGCGAAGCAAGCAGCAGATTTACAATGTTTCAGAAAAGTGGCTACACAACGTTTTATAACCCTGTATTTGACCTAGAGTCTGGAATTTTAAAAGAATTGCAACTAAGTTCAGAGAAGTGGGCGGGAATAAGGGGTAGGTAAAGTTTTTATTTTTTCTGAGAACTTAAGCTTCATATACCTTACAATAGAGGCTTACTCAAACATCCAAAACACTACAACATGGTTAAGTCACAGCTGCCCTGAAGTAGACTTACAGAAGCGAGGCTGCCAATCTGCGCCCATAGACTGTATAAAGAAGTGGACTAAGTGAGTGTGACATCACCCATAGCGTTAGGCTCCAGTCAAATGAAGCTCATCGAGGCTAGAGCAGTTATACGGGCCAATGTGGAGGTAAGTTCCATATTTGGAACTGTGAATTCCATAGCATCCGACTGTGAGTATCATAGCAACCAAAGAGCCAGTCGCTTAGAAACAGTCAATCAAACCTGTTGCTAACACTAGCGGGATTTGTCTGTTATTAACATTCATATCTTGAGTTACGGACACAACAGCTGAGTAAAAACACCAGGATCTTGTAGAGCGGGTTAATACGAACATTTTAAGACCAAAATGAAGTGAATTGGAGCCAGAGTCGATGGAGCCAGAAGTGTGCCCACGATCACTTCCTATTTTGAACGTGGTGGCTAGCAGTTTAGTTTATTTATATATACAGTCTATGTCTGCGCCACTGGCCAATCTGACCACTGCACTCTCAACACTCTCGCACTCAACACATTCATATTAGGCAATGTGGGTGAAGTCTCTTGCCTAAGAACTGTTTCCACTAGAGCCATCGCTGTCCCGCTGTGGCACCTGGTACACACAGCGGCCTCCCATTCAAGAACTTACCAGGCCCGACCTAGCTTAGCCTTTGAGACCTGACTCATAAAAGTTACATTTGCATTATGTGTCTCCTTAATAGAGCTGTGATTTTATGAGTACCTGAGTTGAACTTCTCTGAATTACAACCCTGAAAAAGCCTGAAGGGGATGGAAGGCGGTAGGTGAACGCTATAATTTTCTGAGAACAGCTTCAAACGCAGGACAACAATATTACTCAGACATGCATGAATGAAAAAACAACTCAGAATAAGCTAATGTTGAGGGGAAGTCATTGTTAAGACGGACCTATTCTGCAAAATGGACTTTTCAGAGCTTTTAAACATGTTATAGTTGTTTCCTTCTCTTTTATCCTCTCCAAGTTGTATTGGGGGTTGATCGGCAATATGGCGATTAAAGATTTCTCAAACATGCACGAATCACTCCTGTTTTCACCGCCACTGGCATATGCCCACTGAGTATTTCTTAATTGGTGATACGCATAGTATTCAGCAGCGTTGCGTAGCCATTTTGGTACAAATGAAAAAAAAAAATCTGCAGCTATCCATCGGAGGGGCCGGCAGCTGCACGGCTCTTTGTTGCGATGTCGTTTACGGCAACGTCAGCTCCCACTGGGCACCGCGGTTTTCTAACTCGGAAGTGAGAGGACACGTTTTAGATGAATATTATGATTTAAAATGTGTAAATTATAACATAATGATCCACGGGGGGGTGACGTAGACTATAACTATATAGGAGGCACAAGCACAATCTCCTTTAATCGTGTTTAAAAGCTCAGAAAAACAAATTTGCATGTCTCCTTTATAACTTCCTGACTACCTGAGTTGAACTTGCACCTTCACTGAAATGCGACCTCGTGAAACCTAACCTGTCAGCACTTTCTAATGTGTGTGGGCCAGAGCAGAGCAGGTCCAGAGGCTGTGGTCCCCCAGAGGTCACCCCCCTCCTCCACAGAGACACATACATCCACCTCCACCCATCCTCGGGCTACTCTCCTGCATCAACACGCCCCTGATTCTCCGCTGATCACACTGACGAGGTGCTTAAAGGTTTCACAACGCTCAGCCGATGCGGCCCTGTGTTTAACGTGTTTGGTAAAGTGGGATTTTCGTTTTTCAGAAGCGGAGAAAGATGAACGAGCGAGTGGAGTTTTAAATTAGAGCCTAAAGGTGTGGCGACCTTTGAACTGCGTCATCAATTGCCCAGAAAGCAACTTTTACTGAGGTTACAGAAGTTTACACAAAGAGATGAATAGAGGGGGGGTATAGCAGGTTTTCCAAGTTAGCTTGACTAGATTTCAAATGATTATTTTTTCTGTATCCCAATACCAACGCTGCTACTATTTACTTTGTGTCAAGCTAAGCACAAAGTATAGTTTTATGTCACTGCAGGAAGAAAAGTAAGATATTTTGTATGTCTCAATTCACAAAATAAACTACAAAAAGAGCTTAACCTAAACCAGACAACGTAAGTTTTTGGCCTGTTAACTCCAACACCATTGCTGCTAGAGTGAATCATTTGCCTCCGACTTGGCGAGAGGCTACAGTAGCTCAGTTGGTACAGTCTTTGTCCACTGATCTGAAGGTTGGCAGTTCAAATCCTGCTCTCGACATAAACATCATTGGTTGAGCGATCACATCCACTTAGCCACAGGCTGGTATCCTTGTGTTGGTTGTGTCCTTGAGCAAGATACTTAACCCACCTCACCCTCAGTGTCTGCACACACGTGTATGAATGTGTGAGTGGTGCCTTGAAGGTAAAAAAGTGCTATATAAAAATACCAACTTCCTTATTGGAGGATATTATCAATCTTTTGTCATACAGAAAACTTTGAATGGTTATTTAAATAGACTTGGTAAAGAAATGTGTTACCTAATGCAGATTCTTGTGTTAAAGCTACCATCCGTAACTTTATTTGATACATATATTTTTTTTTTTTCACCAGTAGATGGCCAAAGCACACTATCAGACAGATGTAACGTAGATGGCATCTAACGGTAAAGTGCAGTGATGGAAGAAGTACTCAATTTTGTTACTTAAGTAAAAGTACAGATACCAGAGCAAATAAATACTCAAGTAAAAGTATCACATGAAAAAATCTACTTAAGTATTTAAGTACTTGTTTAAAATTGTACTTAAAGAGTAAAAAGGAAAAGTATTTGGTGCAGATTTTGAGGTCTTATAAAGGTTTCAAATGTAGCCATTTTGATAAAGAGTTGTGCTGAATTTTGTTTAACCGAAACAAATAATTAATTTGTAATTAATAATTTTGTTTGCTCAAATTATGAACGTATTAAAAATAAACTCCTCAGCCTTTTCAGCAGGTCTCAAACAGTAATAAGAAATACTTTTACTTTTCAGTCCAATTAAAAAATATTGTGTAGTGGAATAAAGTACAGATACCTGCTCTCATATGTAGTGAAGTAAAATTGAAAGTATCCACTGTACAACTTTTACTTTGTTGCGTTCCACCACTGGTGAAGTGTGAGAATACAACAGGGGAGGGTAGGCCAGTCTAACTACAGGTGGTAGCTTTAAAGCAGGGTTTGGTCGGCCAACATTGTTGGTTGGAGAAGCTAAGGGGGTGCTAAGGTCTTCAATGTGGGTGCTCTAATAAGTTAATTTAGAGCCTTTTAACAATGCCCCCCCACCATGTTTGAGTTGCACTCTGTGGTTGCCAATGCTCCCCCCATAGCTCCCCCCACAAACGTGTAGTGCATCCTCCTTCGGTCGATATTATCACTAGACATGAATCTCCTCAAAGATTTTAAGTTCATGGTATTACATTTTGTACTCCATACACCAACTGTGCTCCACTTTTTGATCTCTACCCACAAGTTCAGAACGCAATATCAAAAGTAAAAAATGCTGAACAAGCTGAGCTGGCAAAATCTTGGCCCGCCTAAGATGGATGCAAGTGACTACGGCAAGTCTGCCCGGCTATAATATCTAACAGCCAAGTTCTTCATTGGCCTGACTAATGCTAATTCACTCTCCTCTAGATTTTTTTTTTTTTTTTTTCATTTGTCCTGGGAATCGAGTCTCAAATCAGGGGCGGCACCAGACATTTTTGGTTGGGGCAGCTATGGGGATGCTAAGCTCTTAATGAGGTCACTCACTTAACATGTTAATTTAGAGCCTTTATGGACTCAAGCGCGCCCCCTCCCCCTGCCGTGTTTGAGTCGCTGTTTTAAACCAATTTAAATGTAGTTAGTCCCTGTAGTGATTTATAAAAACCTAATGTTTTGGGGTTTTTTTTTACTGTAGTAACATTTTGAACACTCTGCAGTTGCCATTTGCACATTTTTTGACTAGATTGGATGTGCTATGAAAACAGGGCAAAAGTGTTTGTCGGAGCTATGGGGGAGCATCAGCCATTCTAGAGGAGGCTAGTGCCCCCTCAAGCCCTCCGCCTGGCGCCGCCCCTGCACAAAATCCTTGTACTTTTTGCCCGTTTTACATTGACTTCCTGGTTTCAGTCCCCTATGAAGAATGACCCTCCCCGTGTGTAATCTAATCAAAAAAAAGCAGGAACTGATTTCTTATCTCTGTAAGATGCTGCATTTCCTCTCATCTCGGAGAACACACAGCTAGCATTATCAGTCATTTGATTAGACTGTAAAAACGGATACAGAGGAGCAGCGGTCGCACTCTCTGGAGGCCTGACTTGCACTTTAAAATCCAATTGTAACCCGTACCGCATGTATTTGTTTAAGATTTGGAAATAATTAACTGTGCTAAAAGCTGTTATAGACGCACTATGAGATTTAAAGTGCCACTCTACAAGATTTGAGTTTTTTGGACCCAATTGCCTCATCCCCCCATGATACTCCTTTAAGCTTTCTCTTAAATTGAAAAAGTAAAACAGCAGGAAATTGTATAAAGCATTGATTTGATCTGCATTCAAGTTAAACGCTTAGCTCAGTCTACGAGATCTTAGTCAAGAGTTGGATGGATACTATTCACTGACGTATTACAAATGGAGTTTTAACTTTAAATGACTTATCTGGGTTTATTTTTCTCCTTCTCATTGTATCTGTGAGCTATCGGAACAGACTGAAATTGTCCAAAGGAAGTATTCAGTAAGATTGGAGTGCATCACTATGATAACATTCTTAATAATACAGTTGTTCATAGGCCTATAGACCTTCAGTTGTCTCTGTCCCTATTTTGAATGGGTGCATTTTCATGAACAATTTAAGATGGATATTGTCAATTTTGGAACAGATTTGAATCCTTATGCTGTTTATTTATGCATTTACCTATTTATTTATTTATTTACTCAATACTCGATTACTAAAATTGGAGTGGGCCATTTAAAAAAAACAAAAAACAAACTCCCGTTCTAACATACTTCTGACTTTGAAGAAAGTCAAAAATTGTCTAAAAAATCCTTCTCTCATTATTCTGGCATTTAGGAAATAGAAATAATTTTGGTAATCCTGACTGATCTAAAACAGGAAACGTTTAGTCTGATTTCATGTCAAACAGTGAAAAAAAAAAGCGTATGTGTCTTTTTTTATATAGTGTATGTAAACTTCTGACTTCCACTGTAGATCTTGGCACTACATTTTCCATTGCAATTGGGTTAACGTTTTTGTTAAAATAGTTCCTTCATTCCTTTTACAACATGCAATCAGATTATTAAAGCAGACCTATTGTGCTTGTGTCTGCTGTATAGTCGTAATCTCTGACACCCGCGGATCATTATGTGATAATTTGGACTTTTTAAATCGCAATATTCATCAAAAATGACTTAATAAAAGAAACAGTTCCGCTGACTTCTGTGTTAGAAAACGGCGGTGCCCAATCAGAGCAGATGTCGCTGTAAACATCACTGGCGCTTCCTATGGCTAGCTGCAGATTACACTAGCGAGTAGCACATTTCTTTTCATTTGTACCAAAATGACTACACAACACTGCCGAATCCTGCGTGTATCATGGATTAAGAAAGTAAAATTGGACAGCAAAGGGTGGTGAAAATGGGAATTGATCGACAAAATGGCGTCTTGAAAATAAGCGATTAAAGCGATAAGTGATTATTGCTCAAACATGCATAAACACTCCAAATACAACTTCGGGTGAGTCAATGGTGAGAGGAAACTATAACATGGTTCGAAGCTCTGAAAAGTTCATTTTGCAAAATACGTCTGCTTTAAACTTTCTTTTCTCTCCATTTCAAGAAAACAGTACCGGTGTCCATGTATTATTTTAGCTGAATTGGATAAGCTCACCACTGATACATAATTATAAAAACATATATATGTAGAGCAGAGTGGACATATGGCCAGAGACGCTCCTCCCTTACACTTCCTGCTCACATGTGTATGTGATTGGAGTAAATGACTAACACACTGACTGAACTGTAGCCTGAGGCGCAGCAAGATCACAGATGTGGGACACAGCTGATCCCAGAACAGCCCCCTCCCAAAGACATGTGTCTCTGCACCAGATGGACAACATTCATACACAACATATACAAATGTGCATTTCAGAATGACAAAAAATGTGCACTGTTGCCATAGCAGTTATCATTTCAAAACAAAATACATGTTTTCTAAATGGTGAAGAGTGCTCAAAATGGCCGTATACACAGTTGAAACCCGTATACGCCCAGAACGGATATAAGATTTACTACCACCATGGGACAGTAAATTTACCCATTAAAGGTGCACTATGGTGGAGAGTCAGCCATGTTTGTCTCCATGGTGATGTTATTGCTTAGCCTGGAATGTTCCACAGTATGCCATTACATTTATTTATCTTTCATTTATTCAATTTGAGGTGCTTTTCTTGCTCTGAATATCTTGTCAACTGCTTGTCTCCATGGAGAAAGATAAGATTTAATGTCAGTAAAGCAATGCTGTGTAACATTCCAAGCATCTTCTCAGACACAAGAACAAAAGTTACATAGGCAGCTTTAGAACGCATTTTATTCTAACAGTAAATGTTTGCATAGAACAGTGGTCATTTTGAAATATGCACATTAGTCTTGTCTACTTTTTTCGAAAGAAATGTTATTTTAACGGTCCTATATTATGCAAAATTGACTCCTGTGAGTGTTAAGACATGTTATAATGTTGTTACCTCATCAAAAACATACCTGGAGTTGTGTTTTGTTCCAAAGCTCAAAATGCTCTGTGCCACCTCGTGATGTCATGAAGCGGTATTTTTCAGGTTAACCTCAACCTTTTACCTTTTATTCAGTTGAAATTGGCAATTCCAGAGCTGAAATGATCCAAATGACTCTAGTGAAGGTGTTTTGAGTTTAAAAACACAGTGGAGCACTTCCTGTATTACCACATGACATCACAAGGTGGAACAGAGTGTTTTCTGTTTGAGAGAAGAACTCATCTTAAATATGCAGGGTTTGTGTGTTAAACATGTGTGAATGAAACAAAACACAACTTCAGGTCTGTTTGTGATGAGGAAACAACATTATAAAATAGATCAGAAAATAGCGTAATATGGGCCCTTTAAATGATTTAAATATATTTTCAGTCTTTTGCTTTTTTTAATTATGTGTAAACGGATATTTTAGCATTTAAGCCTGATGCACCTCTTTCTATGCGAAACACAATTCTGATGTAATCAGTACTTGCATATAGATATACTTATATTATGTCATGATGCACTGTCATGAATCTATATTAAAAATGCATGACTATGAGAAATGAAAGAAATCAAATTTAATATAAAACTATATAGCACATTTAACCTGTAAAAATGTCATCAGAGTGTCACAGCCCATTCTGTCACCTCGCCGATTCATCTTTTTAACTTGCTCAAAGGCACAACAACTCTCCCCGACTGTGTCAAAGCCTCTATTCAAAAAGCACGCACTGCAATACCTGTGCAACACTCCACTTGAAAGCTTTGTCAAACCAGTTAGTCACTTCACCAGCCGACACACTTGTGAAAATGGATTCACGGCGGCTGTAATACTAGAGCAAGACTGTTGAACCCGATCCTCTGTCCTGCATTTGACCTATAAACCGCTGTATTTCCAATGGCACACGCTGCTCCAGACGCCATGTTTTCATTTTTTCCTCATCCTCTCTGCTCTGAAGTGTCCTGAAAAACGCTTGTCTGTAATTGCGAAAGGTAATTGCGCTGGCAGGTTGGATGTCCCTTGAGCCCAGCCCTGATCCCTGCATGAGGATGTGATTAGCCACCATCGCTAGTCATTAGCTGTGAGGGCTTTTGGCAAGGGCACACAGTGTAATTGTCATATTAGGGCCCCATTGCTTGGTTTAGATCAAGTATTAGAATCAAGTTTCTGTGTGAAGTGGCGAGCTGGCAGCCTGGCTTTAAGTGCGCTGCGGCAGAATGGTCCAAATGGTTGGCTCTTGTTTCTACTGCGATGTGCGGCACACGCAATAATGCTCATTCTTAAGCGCTGCTAATATGGATTCCTTTAGAGTGTGTTTTGATCATAGCTCAAGGTACAATGGTAAATGGTCACCTTTTTATATAGCACTTTTCCACTTTCAAGGCACTCAAAGCTCTTTACATCAAGGAACCACTCACCCATTCACACACATTCATACACCAATGTACACAGATTCGAACCGCCAACCTTCAGATCAGAGGACAAACTGTCTACGGACTGAGCTACTGTCGCCCCAGTATAGGGAAAATGGTAAGACTAAAGTGGTAACATGTAATTGCTGGATTTCAGATGACATCACAACATTCTATAGGCCCATAATACTTAATACATACAGATTTTTCTTGTAATACAGCAAGTTCTAGGGTCTAGTGACTAAAAAAATGATCAGGTTCAACATTTGTGTATTTACCTTTTGGATATTTCACAGGAAATTCAATGTAATTAACAGGAAAATCTGGCCCTTGCCCCCCATCTGGGAGTATGACATCATCACATCTAGAATCTGAAAATCAACCACCAGCGACTCTTGCAATATCGAATCTTATGAAGGCTGCAATGATTAATTGGAATAACTGCGACTAGTCGACTATTAAAATAATCGTAATCGTATTTTGGTAATTGTTACCTAGACTATACAGAGTCTAAACACATGCCTAAAGATGTGAAGGCGAATACGAAAACTGATTTTATTAATGACATAATTTATTTGTAAATATTCTCTATGATTTTTTTACCAGTAGATGGCAACCTGTTCCCCCCTCCCCTTCCCTTCCCCCTCACCCGTGTTCTCTGTTTTTTTTCTGTCAGGCCACAGCTAGCACAGCAGTAACGTAGATAGCGTCTAGTGGTGAAGTGTGAGAATACAACAGGGGAGGTTGGCCAGTCTAATTACAGGTGGTAGCATTAAAGTTGACTCTTCATAATACATAGCATTTTATATTCATGTGTATAGCTATGACTTACCAAAAATCAGCATTTAATTAAGAAAAACAACACATCTGTATTGCATCCTCCTTTGGTAGATATTATTACTAGAACCTAAACCGTCAATCTACATATTTCAACTTTTTTATTGATACTGTATGATCTGTTCTTGTAGCTGTTTATGTGTTGTTAATGTAACTGCTTTTGTATGAGACACTTGGTTGCTATGACGACAAGTTGATGTGAAGGTTCTATTGGTCAGTTACTGGTCTGTTTTGGAGACTGGCTCTAGTGAGTTGAGATGCTGTTGTTTTGCTCTTGTTTTGGCGTGGGTCACGTCCTACA
Source organism: Periophthalmodon schlosseri (assembly GCA_000787095.1). Lineage (NCBI taxonomy): Eukaryota > Metazoa > Chordata > Actinopteri > Gobiiformes > Gobiidae > Periophthalmodon > Periophthalmodon schlosseri. The sequence goes on along the minus strand of KN486185.1, from coordinate 155,130 downwards.
GCAGCCCTTGTGTTCAGAAAATAAACAACCAGAAGAAATTTGGTGTGTTTCCTTCAACAGAACAATATAATAATGTTACTTTCAATGTGCTATAACCATAGACTGTATATATAAATGGACATAGCTAACCTGTTAGCCTCCACGTTCTAAATAGGAAGTGATCATAGGTGCGCTTCTGGCTCCATTGACTCTGGTCCAATTCACCTTTACATTAGAAAACTGTCACCCCTCTCTCTGTAACTGCTGCAGTGAGCCTTGATATTTTGGTCTTAGAATGTTCATATTAACCTCCTCTACATGATCCTGGTACTTTTTATTTTGCTACTGTGTCGTAATAACAGACAAATCAGGCGCCTTCTTTCCCAGAGGTTGCTCCCGCTAGCGTTAGCAACAGATTTGACTGACAGCGTTGCTAAGTGCCCGCTCCTTGCTAAACCAGCAATGTGGGCGGGAAGGGGCGTTACCTTCAACAGCCTCGCTTGGCTCTTTGGTTGCCATGATACTCGCAGTCGGAATTCCTAATATGCAACTTGGCTCCAAGTTGGTCCCTATAACTGCGAACGCTTTGGGTGACGTCACACTTACTTAGTCCACTTCTTTATACAGTCTATGACTATAACCGTTAGTTCAAGGCCTATAGTTGAATTTAAAGATCATCAGCTCAGGGACATTTACATTTTCATCAATAAACACTATTTGTGAATTTCTAGAAGCCTTCAGTCGCCATATTCAACCTTTTATTTGTTTGACTTGTCTAACTATAAAAATAAATGCTGGCAACATGGCTACTAAAGTAATCATACAGTTGCAGCTCTACTATACGATTACTTATTCTAAAAATAAACATTTCTGGTTTTAATTATCAAATAGTTTACTCAAAAACAAACTTTGTCAGGAATTTAAAAAACAACCTTAATTAAAATCAATGGGATTCAAACATTTTAAAAGAGACTGTAAAATTTAATCAAATTCTGTCGGCTCTGTGGGCCAAAATAATAATCAAAATGCATTCTCAGCAAACGCAACAGGCTATAGCGAAGGTCTAAAAAGTGTAATTTATAACTTGTAAGATGCCTGACAAACATGCTAGCATATTTTGGCTACATGATATCAAAATACAATAAACCACATGTATTTTAAAGGGATGGCCACGTTTAAACCCAGCTAGCTTGTCTTACCATGTACCATCAGAGTCTGCAGTGCTTCGGGCAGGCCTTAAGTGCGGCGCAGAGTGTCCCAAATTGTTAGCTCTTGTTCCTACGGTGATGTGTGACAGCTGAGCCAGAGTCTAATGTTCAATTTGCAGCACTGGTTTTATTACCACGTGGAGCCGGTAGAGATTTTTCGCTCGGAATGGTCCATAGCTCAAGGACCAAACATCTTAAAAGTGACACTCGGCTTCGACGCTACTTCACAGTGTACGGCATTAAAGCGCAGGGAATGGATCATTTTCTCCTTCGTGGCAGACAGTAATTGCCCAAAGCACGGGATGAAAACAAATAAAGGAAAACACATGCTTAAACACCTGCAGAGGAGCGGAGAGGGCCGTACATCACTCCAAAACACTTGTTCGGATTGCACTGAAAGAAGACGATTTCTTAGCGTGAACTGGCAGGAGCGAAGCATTGATCTTCCACTCCTTCACTACACCGCTGTTCGTTGTGCAGACAGATTGGGCAGAGAGGAGAGAAAAGCGAGGGGGGGGCAGGGAGAGGAGAGAAAGGGGGGGCGAAGCCTTTCATTTTGGGCATGCTCACAAACGCGCCGCGGCCTCTTGATGGTACTTCAGAGACAGGCCAGTTTTGCTTAGATTGCTTAAGGATCGACTCATCTGGGCAGTTAGCGTAGCTTTGAAAAAAAGCCAGCGATGTGGAGCAGCCGAAAACAAGGTTTTTACAACAAGGTCACAGAGGGGGAATGAGTTTAAAAGGAAAAGTACTCGAGATGTTTAAGAAAATAGAATTGGTTTACTCATGTAGCGGGGATTCGGATTGGGTTTAGAATTGGCAACGTCAATTTTAAAGAATGAAAACTGGTTTATTCGGCCAATCTGTTGTTAAATTCTGAAAGTTCATTCTCCTACAAATATATTTAAAGTTGGGTGGCAAATTGGGCATTCAGTAAAGAAGCTGTCAAGGGTCAAACCAAACTGTTCACTCATTTTGTATTCATTTTGTTGGGGGCAAGAGTTCACATTTAACACTCTAGTATCAGTGTAGGTGGCTAGTTGTGGATGGACATCTGGTGAAAAAAAAAAATAGTTGTTAAGTTGAGTTTCCTGACATGGAATTGGTTTTGGCGTCTCTTGGAGCACTCAAAGTGGCTTTCAAATCCAGTAGGAAGAACCTGTGCACTTGCTCTTGTTCATGAAAAGCAAAAATGGTACCACAAGATTCACCGGATGCAGCTGCCATTTTGATTTTCTCTTCAAAACAAGTATTCTTATCTTACAAAGGGGGACTTATTAGCTGAGTAAGAGTAACAGCATAGGTACAAAAACTATTACCAGAGGTGGGTAGTTACATTTACTTGAGTAACTTTTTTTTTTTTTTTTACTATTACTTGTCAGATTACTTTTCTAGCAGCATCTTTTTACTCCTGCTTGATTAACATTTTCATTGAAGTAACAGTACTTTTACTTGAGTAACAGTTTTGGTTACTCTTCACACTGTGAGCCTATAAGTGACAAAAGCTTTATGTCAACAATATGAATGATTTGAACATTTGCGTTTCTTGCACCGCTCCTTCAGATATGAGTTCATTTTCTTATTTTGTGTCCATCCTTTGAAAATACCCGATTTTGTGCATCATGTAATGTTTTGTCCTTCCATTTACATTAACATCAAATTATAAATCAGATGTTACCTCAAGACAGTTTAAGTTTCTCTTACTTGAGTAGTAATTTTCCATAATACTTTTTTTTACTCTTACTTAATAATTTCTTGGACCACTACTTTGTACTCAAAGTGGCATTCAAATCCAGTAGGAAAAAAAAAAACTCTGCACTTTCTCTTGTTCATGAAAAGCAGAAATGGTACCAAAAGATTCACTGGATGCAGCTGCCATTTTGATTTTCTCTTCTTTATAATATTGCAACACTAAACCGTCCCCCATTGGTCAGAAATGATGAGCAGGGCCAGGTCAAGCTTCTTATTGAGCAACACAGGTCAGCACTAGGTCAGGTGGCCAGCCAGGAAATGTTGAGTATCAGACATAAAATATATTGCTGGTTTGTTCTTACTTTTGGGCGACAAACCAATCCAAACAAGTATTGTTATCATGTTATAGCTGTGTTCCCTCATCATTAGCGCACTCAGAGTTTTTTTTGTCATTTTGTTTGATTCATTTCTGTTTGAGTATTCCACGCTTAAGTGCAAAGAAAATTCCTGTTTTCACCTATACCCCTATCTCCACCCACTGGCTTTGTACTTAGTTGGAATTATGTTGGAAAAATGTACACTCCGAGCCGTGAATGTAGTGTTCGTTATCACAGAGCAACTTAAAATATTAAAATACTTAATTAACAATCTACTGCTTGATATGGTGGGACCAATCAGTTCTGCAGTTTTGTACAGGAAGTCTATAGACCTGGTTCTGTTATAAGGTCCTTTTAGTTAGTCCATTAGTGTGGATTACAATTAACAAAATGTAAAATCATGATCTACTTATGTTATAGTTCAATTAGTGGTTTTCAAATTCTAGAGTGTGATGATGTCATAATTTCCCTACTGATCACATTGGACTATGCCATGAAATATCCAAAAGGTAAATTCACAAATGTTGAACCTGATCATTTCTATTAGTGAGTAAACCCAAGATCTCGCTGCATTACAACAAAACTCTGCCTTTTAACAATATTCATTTTAGCCTCCCCCGTAATAAAGGTCCTATATTGCGCAAAATTGACTTTTATGAGCTTTAAGCCTGTTAGAATGTTGTTACCTCCTCAAAAACATACCTGGAGTTGTGTTTTGTTTCATTTGCACATGTTTGAGTAACACTTTATTATAGGTCTGTCTACATCTCCAAAGCTCAAAATGAAGAGGTAGTTTTCAAGTTAACAGCTACCTCTTACCTTTTGTTCAGTAGAGCTTGGCAATTCCACATCTGAAATTATCCAAATAGTGAAGGTGCATGGAATTTAAACACACAGTGGAGCACTTCCTGTATTGCCACATGACATCACAAGGTGGAACAGAGTGTTTTCTGTTTGAGAGAAGAACTCTGCGTGAATGAAACGATGAAACGAAACACAACTCCAGGTATGTTTTTGATGAGAAAACAATATTATAACATAGATCAGAAAACGGCGTAATATGGGCCCTGTAAGTATCGACGACCTGTTGAATGTTATGATGTAATCTGAAACCTCAGCAATACAAAATACCTGGAAAAGCATGATATATCTTCTTTAACGTTTTTTTGTTTTAAATCTCCTCAATCCCAATATCCGTTGTTGCCTTATCCGCTTTAGTTTAGCGTTTACCTTTTTCCCTCTTTGACTGCACCACTCACCAGCGCTCCATTGTTTACACTGACAGATTTAACACATCGCACTAATAATTTCCCGGAGTGGTTTTAGCAGGCTCCAGTCAGGCCGGCCGATGAATAGCCCGCGTGGTTCATGTTCAGAGAGACTCCATTTAGAGGGATTTTCTGTGGAGCGCAGATAATAGCACAGCAGTGGCCTACCCAAGAGGAAGGATTTAGATGCTTTTGAATTGGCGGCGACATTTTGTTAAGTGTCATTGTTGCATGGCTCGTTTACCCCCCTCCTCTGCCTGCTCTATACAGACAAGTTCATTCATAACCACTTCCCCATCACTAAACTCAGGGTTATGGGCAGGCTGGTTCAGTGTGTGCGCGCCGTGGGGGGCAGGGGGGCAAAAGTTGGTGCTGCAAAACAAGTATTCTTATCTTACAAAGGGGGACTTGTTAGCTGGGTAAGAGAAACAACATAGGTACAAAAACTGTTACCAGAGGTGCGTAGTACTCAGTTACATTTACTTGAGTAACTTTTTAAAGAAACTGTGCTTTTAAGAGTACTTTTGTAGCAGCACTTTTACTCCTACTTGAATAATATTTTTATTGAAGTAGCAGTACTCTTACTTGAGTAAAAGTTTTGGTTGCTCTTCCCACTGTGAGTAAGTCGACAAGTGACAAAAGCTTTATGTTGACAATATGAAATTATCTGAACAGTTGTATTTGCCGCTCCTTCAGATATGATATTAATATTTTGTCCATTTATATTAACTTCAAAATATAAATCAGATGTTATGTCCCAACAGAACTCTTTAAGTTGCTCTTTCTTCAGTAGTAGTTTTCCCAAATATTCTTTACTCTTAAGCCCACCGCACACTATAGGACTTTTCAGTCTTAAAGGATTTTTAAACGTGCAACAAAAATCGCACAGACACGAGGAGAATCATATGAGATTTTAATGCTCCGAGTGCGAAGACTGCACAGAAGAGACCACACATTACAAGCTAAAGGTTGTAAACTGACAAAGCTAGCGTACAATTGGTAGCTGTTTCCTGTCTAGAACAAAATGACTCACTTTGAGACTCTAAAGTGCTCCAAAGATCAGAGCACTGCACTTCTAGTTTAGATGCAAGTCAACACAGTGTTATTATTATTTGTGAAATGTGGTGCAGTAGTTCAGACAGATGCTTTAATGCACAGAAGGCTGGAGATAAATGACACAGGAAGAAGAATTGTGTTCACTCTATAAAGAATGTTTCAAACTGTGTTAACAGCGCCGTTTTGTGACCTGGGTGTCATTATTTGTATAGGGCAAATTATAATGGATAATATGGATGAGAATGTTGCTGTCTAACTTTACAACTTTATGAAACTGTAAACGAAGATCCAAAGTTGGGTCACGCGTCCCAAAGTCGGAAAGAAGCAAATCAGGGCCAAAATCGGGCAAATGATCCTGTAGTGTGTGGCAGGCTTAACCTGAGTAATTTCTTGAACCATTATTTGTACTTCTACTTCTATTACTTACGTTGTAGTAATATTATTCTGAAGTAGTGTTACTTTTACTTGAGTAAAATTTTTGGCTATACTCTACCCACTTCTGACAATTACTAAGAAACGTTATGGCTTGTTGTAAATGAAAACAGAAACAAGTTAAGAATTGCTGTTTTGTTTTTTGTTTTTTTTGGTTTGTTTTAGAATTTATCCATTTTGATTTTTGGCATCTCAACCTCCTCTTCTCTTTAATTAGTAAAAATGAGCACATGCCAGAGCCAACTGATAAAACCCTAGCCAAATTTAAGAGCAGATGGAGTGAACTAAAACTAGTGGATTAAATTTCATGTAAATGTAATGTTTTTTCTTTAAAAGATACAATCTAGTTGGAGAGAATAGACATGCAAAAATGGTCTTCATATTTTACAAAGGGGATTGTTAAGGGATGAATGCAAAAAGTCTGGGTTTCCTCACAGTAAATAAAAAAAGAAAAAAAAAAGAAAGAAAGAAACCAGTTTGTGAATATCTCAAGTAACCAGCAATGCAAATGAATTCTTGCAATCTTAAAAACCTGAAAACCAGAACTAGTTCATCTGTAGCGGTTCAAAGTTTTGGATCACTTTCCTAACTCATTCCTAGCATTGTAATTATTCACCTCGACGAGTTTATAAGCGCTTTTCACAACCTTCAGAAGCCAGAACGAGTTTTGCCGTCACATCACTGTTAACAACAACTAGCATGCTAAGAGCACACCATTGTTCTTGTCACATAGTCACAATAGTCACATTTTTATATAGCGCTTTTCCACCTTCAAGGGACTCAAAGCACATCAAGGAACCACTCACCCTGTGGGACACGATGTTTATGTCGAGATGTTTATTCCCTGATTTGCGGACGATAAAAACGCTTTAAAATTTTAAGCAGACAGCACACAGCGGTCTCATTTTGACCCTACAGCTGTTTTAACAATATATCTGTACAGGGAAGATACATTTTACTTTATTTCATGAATGAAATTGGTACAGCTCCTCTAATATTAACATAGTGACAGTAGTAATTTAAAAAAAGACAACTGTATCCAGAAGTGACAGTAGCCTTTGCCTTAGGTCTACGTAACCAGGATGTAGTGTAAGTCAATGATATTCTAGTGTGTGACCAACCCATCAGCTCCAGAGGGCAGAGGCTCGGAGGTGAAGAGTAAAATGCGTTGCAGCTGTTTCTAGTGGCTGTACTTAACCCCAGCTCAGAGTTCAAGGGGAGCAGTACTACGCAGATCCCTAACATCTGTATGTGATGTGAGTGAGAGGAGGGCAAAATAGTTACTAATGTGACTGAAGCCTTCATTTACCTCCTGTGGGACGACGTGCTGGGTGCAAAACGCAGTCATTCATCAAAGACACTCTGGATTTGTTTCTGAAATGCTGAGTGCGTAATGGAAGAAATGGAAATGCAAAAATTGGTTTGGTGGAAATTGTGCGCGATGTCTTGTAACAGTAGTGTTGATTGATGAAGTTACCATCAGCTTAGTATTAAAATGTATGGTAAGCTGATGTTCACAAAGCACAGACTGTATAAAGAAGTGGACTAAGTGAGTGTGACGTTACCCATAGCGTTCGGCTCCAGCCAAATGAAGCTTGTCAAGGCTGGCAGATATAAGGCAAATTTGGAGCCGAGTTCCACATTTGGAATTCCGACCGTGAGTATCAAAGCAACTAAATATCCAATCCGGAGTGAGGCTGTTCAAGGTAATGCCCCTTCCCGCCCACATCGCTTATTTAGCAGGGAGCAGGCAGGAAGGGGCATTACCTGTTAGCTGTTGCTAACGCTAGGTGGAGCAATCTCGGGGAAGGAAGGTGCTTCATTGGTCTATTATTAATGTTCATATCTTTATCTGTTCACATCCATATTAGGATCACGTAATATGAACATTTTAGATCCAAATGAACCTGACAGCAGGAGTTACAGAGAGAGGAACGGCAGTTTTTCAATAGAAAGTGAATTTGAGCAGAGTCGAGCCAGAAGCACGCCCATGCTCACTTCCTATTTGGAACGCGGCGGCTAGCAGGATTTAAACATTGTCAGAGAAGAGGCCTGTCTCACATCTTCAGAAAGACTGTTCCAGATTTTAGTTGCATAGCTACAAGATAAATTACAATAGAATGGTAAATGCAATTTGATTATGAAAACAAAAACCCTGTCATTTTGACCTGTGCAAACATGTTCTGAAATGCATGTGATTCTTGTATTATCTCCCTATAGCAGTTTATATTTCATTATACCAGAAATTGAAAGTTGTGAAAGTCCTCAGAATGTCCACTGCAGGCTGAATGTTGACGTTGAAACTGAAATTCCAAGTCTAATCTAAATCACAATTGCAACTACATTGTCCAAAACCTTTATTGACCATAGAAACATTTAGACATCATATGTTGAAACTACCATGTTTATTACACTAAATGCAGTCCTGTCACTCTCGGTGTCCTATTATACAAAACCGTTAACGATTTAGACTTGTTTATAGAAGTTATGACGTTATTGTGTTGCCTAACACAGTTGGTCTTTTTGGTTATAACATACGTTCAACGCTAACCCAACACTCCTAAATGTGCCTTATTAATGGAGAATATGCCGACCAGGCTGTATGATAAAAAAATTATAATCAGATCGAACTGACATTCAATATACATTTTCTAAACATTAGCTCAGTACAGAGTGTTTGTCCACTGATCCGAAGGTTGGCAGTTTCGAATCTCGCTCCCGTCATAAACATCATTGGTTGAGCGGTAAGACCCACTGATCCACAAGTTGGCGGTGCGATTCCAGCTCCCACAGATCAGTGCTGTCGTTGTGTCCTTGGGCAAGACACTTAACCCACCTCACCCCCAGTGTCTGTGTTTACTGGTGTATGAATGTGTGTGTGAATGGTTGAGTGGTTCCTTGATGTAAAGTGCTCTGAGTGCCTTGAAAGTGGAAAAGTGCTATGTATATAAAAAACATATAATCGTAATTACTATTACCATTTAAAAATAAAAATCCAGACAAATAAGTGTCATTTAACACCTGAAAGAGTCAAATTTCTTCCTCCAAAATCTGAACTCTGCTCCAAACCACATGCTTTTACCGAGAGAAGATTGGCTGTAGACTTCTTGATTATAAGACCCAAGCTAATGATTGAGTATTGCAAATGACTGAATCCCGATTAAAATTTGATTAATTGCATAACCCTATTTCTAATAGTCTAATAGAGATACACAAAACCCATCTTGTGTTTACATATAACACATACAAATATTTCGTCAGTGAAAAAGGTATGACAAAACATGGTTAGGTAAGTGGATTCATGGTTCCTCCTGCTTTATATACAATGCAATCTTCATAACCACAAACACCAAACAAACAGAGTCTCTCCATGGAAGAACTTACCCTCTCTATCGGGAAATGGAAGTAATGATCCATAAGTGCCGTATTAAAGTTATGAATGGCTTTTTCCTAGAGTTCCCAAAACAATAGACACATCCTTCCTGGAACAAAATAGTAATTCCCATTTCCAGGTCTTTACCCATTGTGCACATGAAGTGGTCATCGAATGGTTAGTCGTATCTTACATCCGCGCTACGTCCAGGTTACCGTGTCAACAACGGCCTATCGAGAACACTACGAACATCCTCTAGGTGTTTTTAATCATACGAGTGTAGATAGATTAACTACTATAGCTATGATGCAATGTTGTTAAATGGCCTGTGCCTGACTTTTTCCCATCTATTTGAGCAAAAATTGTCTGTCACTGAACACTTTACTGCAACAGCTCAATGGTCCTGCCAGTTTGCCCAAGAATAGGTCAAATTCAAAGAATGAATTTCCCTCATGAGGCTTCAATAAAACCTTAAAGGGGCCATATTATGTGTTTTCTGATCTATGTTATAATGTTGTTTCCTCATCACAAACAGACCTGGAGTTGCGTTTTGTTTCATTCACACAAACCCTAAGTTCTTCTCTCAAACAGAAAACACTCTGTTCCACTTTGTGATGTCATGTGCTAATACAGGAAGTGCTCCATTGTGTTTTTAATCTCCATACACCTTCACTAGAATATCTACTAAACAAAAAGTAGCTGTTAACTTGAAAACTACCATGACATCACAAGGTGGAACAGAGTGTTTTGAGCTTTGGAGATGTAGACAGACTAATAATAAAGTGTTACTCAAACATGTGTGAAGAAAAAAAAACACAACTCCAGGTATGTTTTTGATGAGATAACATTATAACATGACATAAAGCTCACAAGAGTCCATTTTGTGTAATCTAGGACCTTTAACCTTACAATACCTGATTTACTGTGTCAGTCAAAGCACCTCCTGAGGTCAAAATAAGTCCACTGTGCGCTGTCGGTATCTAATTATAAAGCGTTTTACTATCCGAAAATCAGGAAGTGTGCGGTTATCATGCTAATTGTCATTAGCATTACCTACTGCGACGGCAAAAATCTGCTCTATAAACTCATTGCAGGGAATAATCAGGATGTTCAGAATGCACAGGTTAAGTAAGGAATAACTACGGATCATTGCAAACCGTTTAAAATGAACTAGTTCTGTTTTTCACGTTTTTAAGACAAAAAATAAGATAGAAAGCAGACACAGCGCCTGTAAGAAAAATATTGGTGCTTAACTTAAATGACTTTTGGACAGTGCAGTGTATTGGCTAAGCTTCTCCCATTGACTTGAGTAGAGTTTCTAGATCTCAGGAAGCAGATGTTAGCTTGATAAGAAGGGAGGATGTTAAATTGTACACGTTTTCCTTTGGTAAACTCACAGCTGCTTCCCTGTTCCACTGGACCTGAGGGGACAATTGACACGAGCAGCCGGTCGCGCTCTGTGAGACCTCTGCAGAATAATACCCAGCTAAATCATGTTTGTTTATGCCACCATCTTGTAGGCTATCTCCCAAGAGGATTGCACAGGGTTAACCTATACTGTCCGAGCTGTACCAAGCAAGCTGGATTTCAAAAGGTGTACAACCTCCAACCTGCAATTTCACTGTTGGGGCTCGGTAAATAAAAACAAAATGGTGCTTGAAGAAAAAAGTCCATTCTGAGTTTGAGGAAGCGGCACATTTTTAAGTTTTGGTGTAGGGGAAGAAATGCTACACTCCCAAAGGCCCAACGATAAGAGTATTTGATGCACCGAATTAAGTGAAGTGATAGTAATTAACATAAATGTTTTTGCAGTTTTTACCCATCTGCCATCGGATAAAAGTAACATTATTTTTATTACATGCAGTCAGGTTCAGACACAGAGATATTTACAGGTTCTTACATGAGCACAGCCTGAGAAATATCAGATACAATCTAACTGAGTAAGTAGACAGAGAGAGAGACAGTAGCTCAGAGTGTTTCTCCACTGATCCAAAGGTTGGCGGTGCGATTCCAGCTCCCACAAATGAATACTGTTGTTGTGTCCTTGGGCAAGAAACTTCACCTCCCTCGCCCCCCGTGTCTGCGTACACTGGTGTGCGAATGTGTGTGTGAATGGGCGAGTGGTTCCTTGATGTAAAGCGTTTTGAGTGACTTGAACGTGGAAAGGCACTATATAAAAACGTGACCATTTACCAAGAGAATATGGCGCAAAGAACGTGAGAGGATAAAAGGGACATACTGTTAGCAGTGGCACAATGGGTAGAGCGTTTGACCACGTACCAAGAGGCGGGCAGTTGATCCCCGCTCCAACCTATGAACACTGCACTTGTGTCCTTATAAGACAGTTAACTTAATCTTGCGTATGTGTAATAGTGTGAGAGATACATTGTGGTTGGAAACTGACAGTTTTAACTACAGAATTGCCTCATCACGAGTACAGTGACTGAAGGAATAATACCATACACAGAATAGTAAAGTGACTTATCTTGAAGCCTATAGCATTACAGCACAGCAGTTGAATGGCTAGCACTCACGCTTCGCAGCAAGAATGTCCTGGTTTCAACTCCTTTTTGTGCGTAGTTTGCATATTTCTCCCTGTGTCTGGGTTTACTCCAGGCTCTCTGGGAGTTCTGTTTTCCCCCCATCAACCCAAAACATGCACAGTAGGTAAAATCCTCCAGCTAAGGCAACCCTGACCAAAACTAGCTCAAGATCCAGAGATGGGTCCCTGAGCGCTGTACTGCAACACCTCACTGCTCCTGACAGTTTGCCCCAGTGGCCTTGAAGAATGGGTCAAATGCAGAGAATGAATTTCCCTCATGAGGTTTCAATAAAACCTTAAAGGGTCCATATTGCGTAATATTCTGATCTATGTTATAATGTTGTTTCCTCATCACAAACAGACCTGGAGTTGTGTTTTGTTTCATTCACACATTTAACACACAAACCCTGCATATTTAGCCTGAGTTCTTCTCTCAAACAGAAAACACTCTGTTTCACCTTGTGATGTCATAATACAAGAAGTGCTCCACTGTGTTTTTAAACTCCATACACCTTCACTAGAATCATTTGGATTATTTCAGACCTGGGATTTCAAATCTCTGCTAAACCAAAGGTAAAAGGCAGCTGTTAACTATCGCTTCATGACATCACAAGGTGGAACAGAGCATTTTGAGCTTTGGAGATGTAGACAGACTAGTAATAAAGTGTTACTCAAACATATGTGAATGAAACATAACACAGGTATGTTTTTGAGGACGTAACAGCATTATAACATGGCTTAAATCAATTTAGTGTAATACAGGACCTGATTTATTTATAGCACTTTACTACATCAAACATCATTATATCCTTAAATGGCCACTTACTGGTGTTTTACCGCTGAGTTTGGTATAGGAGCATAAGATATGAAAAGTACAGCATGTGTTTATAAGGCATCGTTAGTGCGGTGTCTGTAACGAGCAGAGTCTGCCTGGGAGAGAGACTGTTTGATTGTTTCGAGTGCAGGCGGTGGAGGCTTTGAGTCACCAGCACTTATTGCACATTGTCGCGGTTATTAAAAGAAACAGAGGAACAAACAGAAGAAAGCAGCAGAGCGCACAGACACGCTCGGCCTTGTGCAGACCAGATTATTTCAGTGCGGAGCAGAGGGAGCGCTGTGACAAAAGCCCACAGATAAATACTGATATATGTTGTTCTATTAGGTGATTTAAACATACTCAACAATGCAAGCCACAAGCATCTAATGGGCCCTTAATATTCCACTTATAATTCACTGTTTCATGGGCTGTAGTCGAATAAAAAATGTCTTGGCTGACTAAAGACATGGCTCTGTGCAGTAATCAGTGCACCTGTGGACAGTGGACGGCCCCTGTTGTGTCTGTTTTTGTAGGTGACCCGGATGCACTAGGGCCCAGCGCATCCAGCCGCCTATAAAAGGGACCCGCCTCCTACGCCCTGCCGCTGCTCCTCTGACTTGACTCCACCTGGCCAAGCCATCAGCCGATCGCCAAAACTTTAGCACTTTAGCACAGTTTGAACCTTTGTAGTCGCACCTGGCCAAGCCATCAGCCGATCGCCAAAACTTTAGCACTTTAGCACAGTTTTAACCTTTGTCTGGCACCTTTCTTTGTTGTGGTCACATGAGCTGGGCCGTAACATTATGAAATGACCTGAAGATCAAAAAGATCCCTGTTGATGCAAAAGCGGCTTTCCATACAAAGCATCCGTGAATACATTTACTATATAAAGAAGTGGACTAAGTGTGACGTCGCCCATAGCGTTCAGCTCCAGTCAAATGAAGCTCATCGAGGCTCGAGGTTTCATATCTTGATTTACGGACACAATAGAGAAATAAAAATACCAAGATCACGTAGGGCGGGGTAATACGAACATTTTAAGAGCAAAATGATGAGGCTCACTGCGGCAGTTACAGAGAGAGTTGTGACAATTTTCCAGTGTTAAGTGAATTGGAGCCTGACTTTATGGAGCCGGAAGTGCGCCCATGAGCCCTTCCTATTTGGAACGCGGCGGGTAGCGGGTTAGCTATGCCCTTTTATACAGTCTATGGGTGAATAACGTACTTAAATGTAAATAAATAAGGACGTTAATTGGCTTCTCATCCACATCAATCCTTTATAATCCCAATACTATAATTAATCAAGTAATCATAAAGGTATTTCCATGATAAAACAATGTTATACTCAACTATGTCACAAGGATTCAATAAAGAAGACATACATTTTTGAACCCTTGATATTGCTGTAATAATTTACCTTGCTTTTTAGTCTTTCACTTAGGCTTTATTGGACTGCTTAGTTGGTAGAGCCTTTGCCCACTGACCTGAAGAGTTGTGATTCAATCCATGTTCCCATTTTCACAATATCATATCCCCCTGGAACGCCTTGGGCTCCCAGCTCCCGGGGAAGCTGGAGGAAGTGTCTGGGGTGAAGGAAATCTGGGAGTCCCTGCTTAGACTGCTGCTCCTGCGACCCAGCTCTGGATAAGCGAAAGAAAATCGATGGATGGATGAATGGCATATCCCCTATGCTAATTATAAATATATTGTCTGCTGTGGTATTCTGGGTTTTTTGGCTTGTTTTAATTCCACTTCACTCGCAAATTATTCAGAACTGATAATGATATATTATTTTGTATTGATAAAGTGTAATGTAATCTTTATTGAATTCTATGACCTTGCCTGAATCGTTGTGTTTGGACTTGTACCCTGAAACATAAAGTGACAGATTACTATTGACACTCTCATCCCCAATGGAAGACTAACAGAATTATCAGCACATTTTCAGAAAACCTACAACAACACTGCCTGGACATGCAGACCCCATAAAAAGTCCATGGTCAGCTGTTCTATGGGTCAATTTCCACAATCACACCTGCAAACATTTCTCAGTGCAGTCTGTATAGTTAAAAGATGCTATGTAACTTTCCTGCATGAGGAGATGTCTCACATTTATTAAATTACAGGTGTTTTCATTGCTCAAAAATACACTGAAAAAGCAGCGGGGGTCACCTCTCCACAGACCTGACCTGTAATTTCGCCTTGGGGCATTGCCTGATTGTTTTCATGAAGATTACGGGGTTTAATGCCATACTGTGAAACATTCCAGACAACATCTCAATGGACACAAGCAGGTGAAGTGTCCTCCACCAGATGCTGATAGTATGCAGCACGCAATTTAAGTCACCAAAAATGGTAAATAGTAACATTTTTATATAGTACTTTTCCACCTTCAAGGCATTGTACATCAAGGAACCTCTCACCCATTCACACAGACTCCGGGAGGAAGGTGGGTTAACTGTCTAAGGACACAACGACAGCATTCATCTGTGGTAGCTGGAATCACACCGCCAACCTGTAAGTCAGCGGATCTGTCTGCCCAACCGTGATGTTTATGTCAAGACCGGGATTCGAACCGCCAACCTTCAGATCAGTGGACAAACACTCTACCAACTGAGCTACTGTCACGCTAAAAATAAGACAAACAAAATAGATTCTAAGGCTTAAATCACACTTGCAAAGAACTAACATCACTTAAACCTGAACTAAACTCTAGACTAAAATAGATCCAAACAAGTCGACGCGATCACCAATCCAGGTTCAAACCAGGACCGAGCCAGAACAAGTGAACGCAGCCTTTATATTTCTGAAGACTGTGTTTCACTGCTCTATGCTTTCCATGCTTAGGATATTAAAAACATAGCGAGATATTTAAAGCAGATGATTTGTTTATGTAGAGTTGACAGCTCACACCAGCACACGCCTCATACGGTTATTAAAGCCATACTGTACACACGCTTTGGCATTCTGCAATAACAAGGTCCCTCATAGTGTGCAGCAGACTAATGACTCCCCGGAGACCCACACGTCAAAGCCTTATCTGTTTTTACTCCGCGATTCCTCCCTGATAAAGTGTTAGATTTCATTTTTATTCTGGTCTGAATACATGATCTCAACCTTTATCGGGCTTATAAAAAGGTGACCTTTACATGAAATAAGCACGGTCCGTCCTTTACATGAAGTTAATTCTCGGCAACATGACGTGAGACTTAGAATAGCATAGCGATGTCCCTATCTTATTCCATCGCTTTTTACAAGTCCTGTACTGTATGTAAGTTTCCCCTTGGTGAAAGATATTGTAAAATTCATGAATTCATAACTTTTTTTTCCTTCTGAATTGCGCCACTGATCTATTGGCCTGTGATAAGAATTCAAAAGGTGAGTAGGGTAGAGGACATCTTCAAAGCGGCCCATCGCATCACAGGAAAACCAATGAGGGCCGCTAACCTCGATCCCACAGCCTTGGAACGCACTGCATAAAACTCAGTA
>KN486185.1:122873-138795 GCA_000787095.1 Periophthalmodon schlosseri | reverse complement strand
CATGATTTACTCGCCCATTTTCCGTCAAAATTCCGAACAGGAAAGAGGCTACGTCAGCGACTTTGTGCAGAATTTGTGAAAGCACGCAAGGACTTGGGAGGAGGTCATGTGTACGAGGGCTACTCTTGAAGGACACCGCAAAACACAATGAGCCGTTTCACTGCACGCTGCCTGATACATAGTAAGTACAGTACACACATAGTTTCTTCATAGTTGGAAGTATAAAAGAAGATATTATGTCAGAAAAAAGATGGACAAACATGGCAACAAAAGAGTGAGTGCAACGGAATTGGCCTTCTCGCATAAAAGATAAACTTGTGACTCAGATCAGGAATTTGCAAGTGCTTTCCCAACACATATCTAGAGGTACATGGCTTGTACATACTGCCCTCTGTGTCCTTTGGCAAGACACTTCACACACTAATATAGGATTTTTATTTAATCATCGTATATTATGCAAAATTGACTAATGTAAGTTTTTAGTCATGTTGGAATGTTGTTACCTCCTCAAAAACATACCTGGAGTTGAGTTTTGTTTCATTCACGCTTTTGAATAATCCTGAATTACTAAATCTCAAAATGCTTTGTTCCACCTTGTGATGTCATGAAGCAGTAATTTTCAAGTAAACAGCTGCCTTTTACCTTTTATTTCAGTAGAGATCGGCAGTCACAGGTTCGAAAGTATCCAAATGATTCTAGTGAAGGTGTATGAGTTTAAAACACAGCGGAGCACTTCCTGTATTACCGCATGACATCACAAGGTGGAACGGAGTGTTTTCTGTTGGAGAAAGAACTTGTGATTTGTGTGTTAAACATGTGTGAATGAAACAAAACACAACTCCAGGTATGTTTGTGATGAGGAAACAACATTATAACATAGATCAGAAAACAGCGTAATATGGTCCCTTTAATTAATAGGAATTAGGGCTAAAATTTGCTACAATAATTTTGTGGGATAAATGGGTTGGATTAGGAAGGGCATCCAGTTTAAAACCAACCAATCAATCAATGTAGATCTTTCAAACAAGGAGCAGTTATAGCTGTCGCAACCCCGTCCAGAAAATCACACAGGACAACTTACATCTAAAACATTGTGATGGGATTGTAAGCAGAGAGTCAGATATAAAAATATACAAAAACACGCACTACTTCCTGTATTTGATGTTGTGGATAAATCCAACACAAGCCATATCAAAGCACTGCTGTTTCTTTCTCTGTGTGTTTAATGATTATTGAAGCTGAGAGCCTTTAGAGCGGAGGTGGATAACTCCTGGTAGATACAAGGCGCTTATCAAAGAGTCTACTGGTTTGACTGGAGTGGTCAGCAGTCAGCTCCTCTCCATGATAAAGTCCCTTTGAACCGGCACCAGTGGAGACCCCCCTGGTGTCGCCCCTCCTCTCCTTCCCTGAAAGGATGTCCGTGATGGGGTGCGGCTTTGATTCGGGGGTCCCTGGAGAGGCGTCCCCGCTCCATTCATCTCAGTCGGTGGGAGACAGGAGCAGGAGGAGGCAGAGATAGGGTTGATGTTGCAGATAGGGGGGCTTCAGAGGTGGACATTTGAGAAGACGCAGGGTCAGACATTTTTGACCCCAAACACTTGACAAGGAATGTAGGCACGGGGAGATAAGTGCGCCGACAAAAGACGCGGAGTCTAGTGACAAGTGGAGCACAAGAGGGGGATGACAGGGCATGTGCAGACAGTGACATGCAGACATACGGAGGACGGTTTAACATCCGCTGGAATCACAAACCAGAGAAAGTTTAAACGCCAAACGATGCATGTGATAAAATAGAGATGCTTTTCAACTTTATATTACATTTTTAATATTTTTGCCAGTGTATGTTTATATATTTCACATTTATCCCCATTTTAATTGAATAAATAAAATAAAATGGTAAAATGCTAATGCTAACTGGTCACATTTTTATACAGCGCTTTTCCACCTTCAAGGCACTGAAAGTGTTTTACATCAAGGAACCACTCACTCATTCACGCACACATTCATACACCAGTGTACGCAGACACTGAGAGGAGGTAGGTCATGTGTCTTGCCCAAGGACACAACAGCAGCATTCATCTGTGGGAGCTGGAATAGCAGCGCCAGTGTGTAGGTCAGTGGATCTGGCCGAGAGCAGGTTTCGAACCGCCAACCTCCGGATCAGAGGATAAACACTCCACCAACTGAACTGCTGTCGCCCGAGATAAGAAAGTCTTTGGAAATGTGTTTGGTTTAAAAAAAAACCAAACCATAGCAACAAACATTTGTATTACTTATTTTTCAAAGATTAATATAATATAATATGATTTAATAACTTTAATACTTGTTTAAAGTATACTGTGTAACTTACTGTACTGTGTGACTTTTTTGGTGAAAAACCTGGTTCTGATTGATTAATCCAAATAAAACTCCAAATAAATATCACCTGCTGCTTGTCTTTTTTGAGACGTTATTGCCTTGAATGGAATGTTACATGGTATGGCATTAAACTCCATGTGTAGATGTAACCCCCTAACAGTAAGAATGCATGTTTACTTGTTTGTTAGTTAGTTTGTTTGTTTTTTTGTTTGTTTTGTTTTTGTTTTTTGTTTCTTGTTTTTTTTCAAATAACACTTATAATTAAAGAAATAAGATAATATTCATCAATATAATTTCTCATGTATGGACTGCAACTATTGAACCATTCGTCAATAAGGTTATAAGCTGCTTACTTATAACTGGGTGTGGTAAAGAAGGAGCTGAGTTGAAAGGCAAAGCTCTCAATTTACCAGTCAATCTACATTCCTACTCTCACCTATGGTCATGAGCTTTGGGCAATGAGCGAAAGAACAAGATCGCAGATACAAGTGGCCGAAATGAGCTTCCTCCACAGGGTGGCTGGGTGCTCTCTTAGACTGAGGATCTCAGTCACATGGGAGGAGCTCGGAGTAGAGCCTCTCCTCCACATGGAGAGGAGCCAGCTGAGGTGGCTCGGGCATCTGTTCCGGAGGCCTCCTGGTCGCCTTTCTGGGGAGGCGTCTAGGGGAGGAGGCCCCGGGGAAGACCCAGGACACGCTGGAGGGACTATGTCTATTGGCTGGCCTGGGAACCTGTTGGGGTCCCATTGGAGGAGCTGTAGGAAGTGTCTGGGGTGAGGGAAGTCTGGGACTCCCTGTTTAGACTGTTGCCCCCATGACCCGGTCCCAGATAAACGGAGGGTTGTCAAAAAATCATATACTAATTGATACTAAAACTAGTATCGAAACTAGATACTCATTTGAGCAGGTATCAATACTAAAAAAAATTGCCTTCACAGGACAGAAATGAACCTTTCCTGAATATCTTTAGAATGATCTTGAGCTGTACTAGAACAAGTATAAGACACATAGACTAGTACACGCCCATGGACCACTATGGAACCTACTGGACGACTGAGGGATTACACAGATATAAGGCCACATGGGAATAGAAAACAAAGAGTGTTTTTTTTATATTATTATTTCATCGTGGTATTGGTATTGTAGTAAATTCACCATGATAAGCTCTATGGAAGGAATATACTCATTGTGACCTCTATGCGTCCCTATTACTCAAATTGCTGGCTTACGCACAGGTACTTTTTATATGTACTAGTATATCATGGCCCACTCTAACTCCCAAACACTGCCAAATCCACTGCTACTACTGTCATTCCAAAGAGTCCAGTTCACCTCATTGGATTTTATGACCTGGACTATCGCATTCACCGCACCCCAAAAAAGAGTTTGACAAGTGGAAATGCCTCATCCTGGTGGAGATAGTCCCCCGGAGACATACAGCCGAAGGTTATATGGAACGAACGCTGTGCCGGGGTTTCTGTGTTTTTGTGGTATGTGCCGCCTCTGACTTGGTGGACTTGGTGAACAGGAAAAATGTAGCAAGCTCTGGACAAGAAATTAGAGGCAATTTCAGAATGTGAGAGGAAACTAACGTTGTGGTTTTCCAGAGGGGAGAAGAGTTGTTATAGGTTGAGTTGTGGGGTTGGCAGCTGTCAGTCGAGCTCTCTTTTCAACAGTACATTACCTTCTGCCTTGTATTTCAATCTCCCCCTCTCTCCTTTCTCTCCTCTCTCAGTCTAGACACATGAGACAAGCATGTGACGCCACCAGGTGAAGTTACAGTTCAGATCTGTGGAGAGGAGGAGGACAATAAAGTGTACCTTAACCTTAACCTTATGTTTTTCAAAGTATTTCTTTAGCAATTAAAACACTTACACAAGATAAGTTCAATGCCATATTGTGGAACATGTCAGGCAAAGCAATAACATCTCCATGGATATAGCAGACCCCTACCAGAAAAATGACATAGTGCTCATTTAATATGTACATCTCTGCTCCACATATTTGAATTAAAAGGGAGATGCACAACCAGATCTGCATATTATCTGGTACCATTTACAAGCCTGAAGATAATACTATATAAGAACTTAAATTACGTAATCAAATCTCACCCTCGTCTTGGCTAAAATGATTATCATTTTTACCTTAAAGCCAGATACAAGGAAAATAGCGTTGCCTTACCCGAATTGTTTGCAAATTTCATTCTCAACCTTCTCAAATTCGACCAAAAGCTGATGTAACCCTCTTGGTTGCGGAAAAAACTGAACTATTGATGCGAAGACATTAAAGAAACAGTAGCTCACAGTAGAGGTTATTCAATATAAATTATGTTTTTGCCACAACTTCAGAATTCTGGTAAGTAGGCTGGAGAAAAGGGAAAAAATCTTGCAGTTTTGCGGTATCAGTTGTGAGAGACAGCCAGGTGCAGGGTAGCGGAAAAAAGTGTCAAAATTCAGTTAGACTCAATGTAATAACTTGAAGTAACCACATGACTTGTATAGTGTGTTGTTTTTGAGCTAGCATAACAGGAAGTACTTCTACACTCTGGACAATATATCCAATAGATCAGATTTCTGAGATATATGTATACTTTCAGGTCTCACAGTACACGAGACGGTGTACTCCCTCATTCGTCCAGGAGTGGTAGAGAAGGTTTAGGGGTATAAAGACCTGTTTGCTAGTAAACAAGGGCAGGGCAGTTTCACTCTAAAACTCCTCCCTTCGAGGCTGGACTTAGTCAACTCAGAACAGTATAAATCCTAATGTCTCAAGCAACTTTTTCTTGCCTACCTTGGACACAAAAAAGTATCTTGACCAAAACTGTGTGCTTGTATAAGAACAAGACAAGGTCATAGCGCATCATTTATAGGCCATCACAAGATTTGCATTTTTTAATACTTTACATTTTAACCAGTATCTCAGTTGTCCTGTGCAAGATCCCGTTATACTGGCCTATCTGCACTTATGTATGAGGACAATGGGCATTATAATGATACCAATATCTGTAACACACGTTGAATGGCCTATATACCAGGGTCTTTCCCGTAAAATGCTAAAGGTGAAAGGTCAAAGGTCACAGAGTGCGGCGCTGTGTTCCCGGAGGCGTCGATCCCTCATCACCTACACGGATGAATGCTGCAGGTTACGAAGCTCAATGCAGCGTGCAATGGACCCCCTGCACCTGCTTCTGCTCGGCTAGAAATGGTAGATATGATTTAACATGACTAGAATTTGTATATATGTATGTATGTGTCTATATATGTATTATTTATTTATTCTTAAATGGTTAAATCTTTTATACATTGCACCATTACCCATAAAGTCAAATATGTAACACGTAGCAACCTGTATTAACATCATGATAATCATAAACCCTGTGACTATATCCCTATGTAAGTACACTGTAAGTACACTGTAAGTACACTGTAATTACACGTATTAAGTCCAAAATGTGCTATTAAAAATTTAAATGTTAGTCCAGTGACGGATTTTATCTTGTAATCAAGCCGATCAGTTCAAACTAAATAAATCGATAACTATTGCCCGGGATCCAGAACACACGCATCTTCAATACTTTACGAAGATGTGAGTCTGGTGAGTCACCAGAGAATCTCCCTGTTTTCAAATGGACGTGATTGACAGGTGGATTAGCCAATCAGGGACATGCATGATCTGTCCGTATCGGAAATAATAAAGGAAAACAAAATCACACTAGGCTGAAAAACGTTGCGGATTTCTGCAGAATCAATGAGCGAAGCACTAAACTCTGTTAATCTGAGGTGAGGTCAATTTGATTTTGTCTGTAAATCATAGGTGACCAATGAGCTCCTCTGTTTCACATGTGTCACTGAAAAAAAACGGATCTGATTGGATGATCATGTTTGACCGGGTTTGAAACGCAACCGAGAGCGTGGGACCAGACTGATATCAATCTGTATAAAAAATACAGAGAGATATTCTGGATTTGGCAGGCGACGATAACTACTTAAATCAAGTTGAATTATTCTGCATTTTAGCAAGTTAAAGTTAAAATTGATGGGGGTACAATATGATAATGTGTTTCTGTACCAGACATTGGGCAAATTTTTTTAAGCTTAATGGAGTGATATTTGGCTGAGCAGGTTTGCCTTTAAATTTGCCTCATTGGCTTAGCGTGTCTTCATTTCACAGTCCTTTGGGAGACATAACCACACAAGTGTTGGGTATTAAAAAGGAAAATCTTGCTGAACGCTCCTCTGTTTTTGGTGCTGCTTTGGGAATACTAATAATACCTCCACAAGTAAACACATAAAAACTGTAAACTTGATTAATTGAGTCAGTGACACTCAGTTTGTTTGTGTTGTCTTGGGGCCACTTGAGATCATGACTGTGTTATGGCTGAAACGCTTTCCTATTCACAAAATATAGTTGATTGGGACGTTTTGTGAAGGTGCATATGACATAATAATACATCTGACTTATATAGCGCTTTTTTGGACACTCAAAGATACGTTACAAACAGTAAGAAAACAGTACAAGAAGATGATGGTGGAAATCATGGGGGAAATTTTTAGTAGTGATTTGAAGTGCTGCAGTGAGTCCAAGTTCCTCATGGGTTGTGGGAGTGAGTTCCAGATGGCGGGGACGGCAGCGGCGAAGGATCCGTCCCCCATGTTCCGATGCTTTGTCCTGACGAGGGGAGTGAGCAGGTTGGTGTCGGAAGATCTGAGGTGGCAGGTGGGACAGTGCTGATGGGGGAGGTCGGTGAGATAGGGAGGGGCCAGGTTATGGAGGGACTCGTAGGAGATGAGGAGGAGCTTGTGTCGGATGAGGTATTGTGCGGGGAGCCAGTGGAGTTGTTTGAGGACAGGGGCGGGCAGCTGAGTTGTGGAAGTATTGCAGGTTTTGGAGGTGGGTGGAGGGTAGACGGTACACAAGACTATTGCAGTAGTCGAGTCTGGAGGTGATGAATTCGTGAATGAGGACATGCTTTTCTCAGCAGTTCACTACTATTTAATATTATTGTTATTACGGAACAGTCCGGAGTATGACGAAAAGTATTGTTTAGAAACAGGCCTAAGTATAAAGAAGTGAATAATATACTGGTTACAGAAGGTGATATACATTTATGAATGAGTTGTTAGAGTTATACTAAAGGTGCACAATGTAACTTTTTCACATGAGAGTTCACTGTGCTTGTCACCATGGAAATGCTTTACGTGGAATGCTCCACAATATGACATAACTTAACCGTTTTGCATTTGCTCAATTGCAGGTGTTTTCATTGCTCAAAAAAACAAAAACAAAAACTAAACAAAACAAACAAACAAACAAACAAAAAACAAACAAACATACAAACAAAATCCTGGGAGCAGGATCACCTCTCCACAGATCTGACCTGTAACTGGGCCTGAATATATTTTTATGCCATATTAAGGGACATTCCAGGCTATACAATAACATCTCCATGGATAGAAACTGCTAGCAGACCCTTATAGAAAAGTTACATAGTGCACCTTTAATGTAGATATGATTTAAAGGTCCTATATTATGCAAAATTGACTCTTGTGAGTTTTAAGCCATGTTATAGTGCTGTTACCTCATCAAAAACATACCTGGAGTTGTGTTTTGTTTCATTCACGTATGTTTAAGTAACCCTGGTTTATTGCTGCGTCTGCATCTCCAAAGCTCAAAATGCTCTGTTCCACCTTATGATGTCATGAAGTGGTAGTTTTCAAGTTAACAACTACTTTTTACCTTTAGCTCAGTCGAGATTGTTAGTGGTGGGCTGAAATTATTGAAATGATTCTAGTGAAGGTGTGTGGAGTTAAAAAACACAGTGGAGCACTTCCTGTATCACCACATGACATCACAAGGTGGAACAGAGTGTTTTCCGTTTGAGAGAAGAACTCCGCCTAAATATGCAGGGTCTGTGTGTTAAACGTGTGAATGAAACAAAAAAACAACTCCAGGTATTTTTTTGTTTTTGATGAGGAAACATTATAACATAGATCAGAAAAAAAGTTTTATATAGGCTTGAAACGATTTTTTATTAATTTTTTTCCCCAAATTAGGTGCGGTAAATAGTGTAAAAATATAGTTATTAAGGGATCCCAAACTATACAAAGCGATTTTAAAACAAGGCAACAAAAAACAGCATTCATTTGAACATTACATGCACCATTATCTCCATGTTAATTCTGCTACAAAGAGAGAGGCGGGTGGGGGAGGGGCTGTGTGGTGTGCTTGATGAGGCAGAGACAACATTAAATATTCAGTATTCAAATCGCAAAAATAAAGATGGCAAATTCAAATTGTTTTGGAAATTTCCTGCAGAGGAACAAACTGAAAGAAAAAAAATGTTGGCGCGGCTCCCAAAATGCAGTTTGAAACGGCGTTTGAAGGTAATGAGGATTTGCTGTGAATGGCTTTAATACAAAACACTGCCTTTCAAAATCGCCTTTCTTTTTGGGTACTCTTCACGGCGGTACGGCACGTGTTGTACATTGTAATGAAGAAATCAATTGTGCCGAGGTCTGGCCCCCACCAACGCTGCAATTTGGGAGATAAAAAATGCATGAATTAATGTAGGAAACTTTATGTATTCAGTCGTTAACATGAGGAGAAAGATGGTGGGGGCATAAAATTTTACTCGCCAGCCATAACACAGGCCCAAGTCAATGATTTTTACCAGAAATAAAAGTGATATTACTCTGAGCTCCTTTAAACTTGTAGCTCATGCTCAGGGAAGACTGATTAAAAATGAAGGAGTGGGAATTTTAATAGGGAAATAAAATATGGGAAAGATTACAGCGTTGGACAGAATGTGTTTTCCTATTTTGATATATGGGCTTAGGTGGTGTAGAGCGGTTGTCTGATTCATGGGTTTCTGACTGTTGAAGAATCTGCACCATTGCCATTGAAATTAGCAATACAAAATAAAATATTAAACTTGTCAATGGTGAAAAGTCCTAAAAATGGCGTCTCGAAACAGGAAGCTGAAACCTAAGAATATCTGAAAGTAGCGGTGGAACGTAACAAAGTAAAAGTTGTCAAGTACTGGACTTAAGTATAAATTTTAGGTATCTGTACTTTACTTAAGTAGATTTTAAAGTGGATACTTTTTAGTTTTACTTAACTACATTTGAGAGCAGGTATCTGTACTTTCTACTCCACTACATTTTTGAACAGGACTGAAACGTAAAAGTTCATAATTTGATCAAACAAAATATACAAAAACAGATAGGAAAAAAAAAACATCGATTGTTTCTGTTTGTTTTTTTTTATTAAATCTCAAAATCTCTGCAATCTTTAATACTTCTACTTGAGTAAATTTTTTTCAAGTGATATTTTTACTTTTACTTGAGTATTTTCTTGCTCCGGTATCTGTACTTTTACTCAAGTGACACAACTGGGTACTTCTTCCACAATTGCCTGAAAGGTTGGTTGATAGTTACCCAGCTCCGACCAGTATTACTTTTGTTGCGTCCTTGGGCAAGACACTTCACCCCCCTTACCAGTGTGGTGTGTGGGTGACGGGTGAAGGTCGCAGAGATATTTGGGGCAGATTGGCAGCCATGTTTCCACCAGTCAGCCCCAGGGCAGCTGTGGTTTACGTAGTTGGGTGAATAATTGATGTATTCTTGAGCATCTTGGCTTGTGCTGTATATGCAAGATATTGTCATCATTAGCATTTCTAAATAAATCAGATTTGTCAAACTCAAGGTCTGCAACGTTTTTTTTTTTTGTTTTTTTTTTTAATCAGGGCCAACAGCAAAAGTATTTCTGATGATCATAAATAAAATGTTGCTCTTTTAATTATTTTTTAATGAACCTAAAGGACAAACCTGCCACAAATAGGAAATTTACGGCCGATTGGAGAGTTTCTGAAGGGGGCATCCAAAGCAGCCAGTGTCTTATGTATTCAGGCTTTTGGTGATAAGAGAATAACATTAAAAACATCATTGGTGTAAATAATTGATTTGTGAGAGCCACTGACAGCTTAATATCGTTTGCATTTAAATCACTACCAAGCAATTTTCTCTGTGTGTACTAACCCTTCGCCAAGCTAAAATCTATACTCAAATAAAGACCAACCAACAAAGGCAAAAGATTACAACCTATAAGAGCCACAGTGTCGGACATTTTAAACTAAGAAATGTTTATCAAAATATGAATTGCGATTGTTCTCTGGATAATGTCTTCAAAATAATTCATTTGGGGAATTATCAGAGCACCTTTTTTGAATCAACAAAAAAATCTCTACAGCAAAAGGTAATATCTAGGCATGTTAAAACGATTTCAATAGAGAATTTGACTAGACCAATAAGACTTTTGTACTGAAAATAACAATAATTCAAAAAATAAAAAACAGAAACGCA
Source organism: Periophthalmodon schlosseri (assembly GCA_000787095.1). Lineage (NCBI taxonomy): Eukaryota > Metazoa > Chordata > Actinopteri > Gobiiformes > Gobiidae > Periophthalmodon > Periophthalmodon schlosseri. The sequence continues at coordinate 128,078 of KN486185.1, read as the reverse complement.
TCCCGTTTCCACCGACAGATAATTTAACTTAATTAATCCTTCTCCAATCAAAATATTCAGGGCAAGTAAATGGGCACCATTAGCTCAGTTGTTAGAGCAGTTGTCCACTGATCTGAAGGTTGGGGGTTTGAATCCTGCTCTCTGCATAAATGTCATTGGTTGAGCTGTCATTGTGTCCTTGAGCTAGACAGTTAACCCACCTCACCCCAGTGTCTTTGTCAAAAATATATAGTTGCTTTTGCTTAAATATTGTTCTTGTTTTCTACACATTGAACCCGTAGTAAAACTGCGCTCCCATATTTGAACAAAGCCATCTCTCGTCACCTCGCCAATGTAAATGAGACAGTGACCTTTGATTGGGCGACATATTCATAATGAGGTCGGACGCTTCCTCGTGGGGTTTGCACACGGCCCTATCGCCGCCCTAACCAGGACAGATAAAGTGGACAGGCAAAAGTCACCGAGATACACCTGGGAATATCAGCGATCAATAATAACACGATCAGGCCGGGATCTGATACACTGATCTGGTTTCATAATGACAAAACACAAAATGGAGTCGGATTCTCATGTCTTTGTAAGTGGTGATTATTGCAAATATTGTACCCAGGGCGATGGCAATAATGGACCAGTGGTGGCAGTGTAAGGTGGGATCATTTCAAATTATGAGATGTCTTATAAGAATTTAAAGACACAATTACATAAGTTATAAGCTTTTTACTTTAAGGCAATTTTCCATCTACTGCATTTGGTCCATACTTCAATGCCACTGGTAAACAGTGTCCAGGGACCCTGCTTCCGATCTTGAGTCAGTATCTTAGCTAAAGGGATAGGCTATTGTCCGTGTTTTAGGGTGATATAACGGAAGAGCAGTACCTGGAAGGAACTGTTATTCAGACACAGGAAGAACATGCAAATTCCACACTAAAGGGCCCTACATGGGAACTGAACCAGAGACCTTTTTGCTGTGGGGCTAGAGTGTTGTGACTGTTATTTTTCAGATGGTTGGATGCTGCTTGCTTGATGTCATTGCTTAGATTGGAAAGTTCCACAGTATTACATGAATCTATCTCCATGGAGACATCATGGATATGATGCCGCAGGGCCAAGTTACAGGTGAGATCTGTGGAGAGGTGAAACCGCACACACTATTTTTTTAACAGTAACAACACATGTAATTAATTAAATGCAAGGTAGATTAGTTTAATGTCACACTATTGAAGATTCCAAGTAAAGCAATAACATCTCCATGGAGCCAAGCAGGTGGCAGACCCTTCACCAGGAAAAGTTACATAGTGCAGCTTTAAAAATAAACCAAATAAGTAATCACCATATACGATGTTTAAAGTTAAATTTTAAAAGAAAATCAATTTTGTACATATATAAGCCGCACCTGAATATAAGCCGCAGGTTTTCATGTTGTAACATGAGATATTTACACAGAAAGACAGTGCACGGAAGTTTTTTTTTGTTTTAATTTAAGACACGCTTTTTTTTAAACTGTGCCTGAAAATCGGCAGTACGGCACCAACACACCATCAACACGGGATGAACATACCTGCAGGTTTAGAAAATAAAACAGCACCAACACGAGCCACCTGCTTTTATTTCCTCTGAAAGCTTTTGTCGTCTTTTTACATTGACTAAGTTCTTCCCGTTGCCACCTCCAACGTCGCACTGTCGGTTCATTAATGCCAAGTTAAACGTGCAGTGGCTCTATTTCCTTCTTTGATGCCAGATCCAGTGCTTTTAACTTAAAAGCTGCATCATCTGCATTTCTTCGTGTGTTTTCCATGATGAGGCTGTGGCATGATGTGCAAAATGACAGTTCAAAATCAAACTAGTGTTGAGGCTGTGGCATGATGTGCAAAATGACAGTTCAAAATCAAAACTAGTGTATTCTTCAGCACATCATTTTTCCCCACGTCTGTCTCACTTTTGCATTTACTGGTAGAGAGTGCCCCCGGTGGCCGTTAGCCAGTAAAAATCTATAAATCAGCCGCACCGTTGTATAAGCCGCAGGGTTCAAAGCGAGGGAAAAAAGTAGCGGCTTATAGTCAGAAATTACGGTAAGTGTTTAGGTTGTTGGGAAGAATGACAGTAATAAACAGTGTCTGTAGATTGTTGGGGTCCAATAGCCGTTTTGTACCAGTCCTGAACTTGTCTCCAGTCTCCCTGTAAACCCCCAAACGATGACAGGCTCCATGGACCTGCGTCATTATGAGGAGAGGAAGATCTTTTTAAATGGGACCAAACTTTAAGGAGCTTTTGCATTATTGATCTGATGTCTTTGGTCCGGAAGAGGCGCTGTCACTGGGGAGTTGACGCAGGCTGCAGCGAATTACCGTAATGGCTATCTGTGTGCCATCTGAAATCAGCTATCATTGTTAACCACTAATGGGCTGTAACATACTGTTAGTGTGCTAGCTAATGCATTACAGATTAGCAAGATTTGGTTTCCTTCTCTTCACTGTTTTGGACATTTGAAGGGCATTCTTGGTCTGTGTATTATCTTAAAAATAAAATAAACCTGAGCATTTCCAAAATAAATGGTTGAATAAAATTAAAATCCCTCCTTCTATTTATCATTTGAATTGAAAATTGTGGACCCATTTTGAGATGCTGAAAGTCGCTCTCGCATCAATTGTTCAAATTGAAAGAATCAAAGAAATTTTAATCACAATTCTCAAATCAATTAATCTTTTTTTTTTTTTTTTTTTTTATCCCCGTCCAAATCCTTTTCATGTAAGGGATGCGGTGTTACCAATACTCTCTCAAGGTTGGTTGGTTTTCAAGCTTTTTTTTTTGTTGTCCGCTGTCCCAACAAAATTTGCAAAGCATTTCCCTCATTATTTATTTTAATTATAATATTTTATTTAACTTTTTAAACCCCATTCCGACCCCATCCCAACTTGTTTGTATCAAGTAAAAAAATTGGAATGCGTAGCGTCTCCTTCGAGTATTGCTTGTGTCGTTTTATTGATGCATTTTCCGTGTCTTGGCGTAAAACCAAAATGGCTGGGTGTGTGTTTTTACTCTTCTTTGGGGTCAGTACGGTTAAGAGGCTGAAGTTTGCCAAGTAGAAATAAACTACATGGACCTCTAAAACATGTTTTTCACATTGGAGTCAAACCCAGAGAGAGGTGACATTACTACCCCCAAAAGTATACGGCACTTCACTATGTCTGACTTATACATCAAGGATTACTCTGGATATGAGATACATGCAGTTGTTGACAGTTGGCTCGGAGATGTAGCACTGACCACATCCAGATCATAAAACGTAATAAAGTTAACACCTTAGGTTAGGTCAGTGGACTTAAAGTACATATGGCAGGGTTTCATGTTTTTCTATACGTGGTTTGGTGGGATAGGACCTGTGGTAGATGTTTATCATGGTTTTACATCAGTTAAGTGGAAAAAAGTTGAAAAGAAAAGTACAAAAATCCAGGAATTATAGAGCTGAGTTCTAAAACACAATGTATCTACCTATGCCATCAACACCAAAATGCAGGGACAGTTTACACACAAGGAAGGCAACTGCGTTTACGTTTCAGTGTAGTTAGCTCCTCCCTTCAGACACATGTTTAAGCCAGTGACCTACCAGTTTCCTGTCAGAACTGAAGAAGCTACTTGGATCAGTGACAAATGAGTGACAGTGCGCTTTCTGCTGTCAATTTTGTTTCTCAAATAACGGTAAATGGAATTGCGACAGCTCTTTACTACCACCACCACCACTACTACGACCACTACTACCAATGCATCATACAAAATCATACAAAATTTCTGGTATAAAGGTTATGGATATGGATCTTTAGTGATTTTGCCACTCACTAAAGATGCAAAGGTTGTCATCTGCAACATAGACTGTATAAAGTGGACTAAGTGAGTGTGACGTCACCCATAGCATTCAGCTCCAGTCAAATGAAGCTCATCGAGGCTCCAGCAGTTAAAGAGGCGAATTTAGAGCCGAGTTCCATATTTGGAAGGTGTTGAAAGTAACGCCGGGAGCAGGGAGCGTGCGCATAGCAACGCTGTCAATAAAACCTGTTGCTAATGCTAGCGGGAGCGACCTCGGGGAAAGAAGGCGCCTGATTTGTCTGTTATTAATGTTAATATCTTGAGTTACAGACACAATAGCAAAATAAAAACACCAAGATCAAGTAGAGCGGCTCAATACCAACATTTTAAGACCAAAATGTTGAGCCTGACAGCAGCAGTTACAGAGAGAGGGCTGACTGTTTCTCAATACAAAGTGAATTGGAACCGGAAGCGCAAATCATAATTCAAAAAAAGTTCTTCACTTAACAATTTTTCAGACAAACACATTTACTACAATACAATTCTCAAATATATCTTAAAAAAAACTACAACCGTACAACAGCTGTGTTCCCCATCACTCACTGTACACCTACGATACCCCCTTGAGGAGTGATCAACATGGCCGCTCACCGCCCCCACTATGGCCCCGTTTACAACATATGGTCCATTATGTACAATACCCCAGTGTGGAACGTCGTGTCTGCAGATGAAGCAGGGGTCAGCTCCGTATCGATCCTCACCTCTTATAAATCAGACAAAGGGTGGACACTGTACACAGGCCTCTTGCAATTTGTTAGTGGCTCTCCAAACAGGATGCCATTATCGCGTCGCTGTGCCACATAGTCGTGAATAAGTCATGAGAACAAGCTCGCTGCTAAACCTGCGTCCTCCTCCCACAATGCACCCTTTTAGTGTTTGGAAATAGATCGGCTAGCTTCCAAAAATGGTACTGTAAGCTAGCAGGCAATGCATTTTCGAGGAATTAGCATAAGATACCAAGAAGCACCGAGTTAAATCATTATATGACTTTTGGAATGGACAACTACAGTGTCATGTCAAAGATGGTGGAGGGTCCAACACCTGCTTCCCTCCACAGAGCAGGTAATACAACTGGGACAAGTTACTGGTCAGATCTGTGGAGAGGCAACCCCACTCACATCGAGAATTCATTTTATCTAATTATCCCCCCATAAATGGTTCTATTTTTATTTAATGGTTCCATATTTAATTTTCAACCTTCAAGGCACTCACCCATTCATACACCAGTGTGCGCAGACATTAGGGGGCGAGGTGGGTTAAGTGTCTTGCCCAAGGACACAACAACAGCAATCATCCGTGGGAGCTGGAATCGCGCAGTCGGTCAGTGAATATCTTACCGATGAT
>KN486185.1:102027-113118 GCA_000787095.1 Periophthalmodon schlosseri | reverse complement strand
TTTTTTTTATCAATATCATACAAATACTTTTACTTTTTGCTCTTTAAGTACATTTTTAAACAGGTACTTAAATACTTCTACTTAAGTAGATTTTTTCATGTGATAATTACTTGAGTAATTTTTTACCTACCTGTATCTGTACTTTTACTTAAGTAACAAAATTGAGTACTTCATCCACTACTGCTTATCTGTTTTTCACAAATAAACTCTAGACGCATTCTATAATCAGCAGATAAACTCCAGCTATTTTTACACTGCGCCCAAATCCCCCCATAAATAGACAAAAACATGCCCAATACTAGCACTAGAATACAGCTCCATTTCATCTCCATAGGTTTACTGTTTGCAGTGTCCTCCTGTGTCGTGTTTATTGAGTGACATTTGAGGTTGAATTCACTGTAGGTACGAGATAAAAGCCCAAAGCCATTTAGTTTGGTCTCCCCCCCCCTCCGGCCCCCCCTCCACCACCATCTGGCCTCCCCCGTGTCCCGGCCGCGGTGTTTGCCCCGTGGGTAGAAGAGGAGACGTTGCCTTATCCCGTATTGATCGTCACCTCCTGCGCTGTCATTTATTTGCAGGGTGATATAAGTGGGAGTGATTAGAACAAGAGGCCTGATTGATCTGCGCACACATGCAGGACAACACCAGAGCCTGGCGGGAGGGGGGTGGGGGGCAGAATACGATCTGGGGGTCAGTCCGACAAAATGTATTACCCTCCGTGATGATTTGTTTAAAGGGCCCATATTACGCAGTTTTCTGATCTGTGTTATAATGTTTACTCATCGAAAACATACCTGGAGTTGTGTTTTGTTTCATTCAGACATTTAACACACAAACACTGCATATTTAGGGTTCTTCTCTATTCTCTGTTCCACCTTGTGATGTCATGTGGTAATACAGGAAGTGCTCCACTGTGTTTTTAAACTCCATACATCTAAGGCCAACCTGCTCACAGTAAGAATGTTCTTTCAAGATTTTTTACATTTTTATTAGCAATTTGGCACCACTTTATAATAACTACACCTTAATTAACCTTAATAAAGCATGAACAAACACTGCAGAAGAATGATTCAGACAATGAGTCACTTAATTAAGGGGTTAATAAGGGTCGTTACAATAAAATGGCACCAGCAATTGAAACAACTGTAAGTTTAATGCCCAACTATGGAACATTCCAGGCAAAGATCATGAGAAGACAACAGTCCCTCCACCAGAACAGTTACTCAGTCCACCTTTAAATCTTTTCTGAAAAGGCTCGGAGCAGCAGAGAAGCCAAACAAACTCAATTTGCATGCCAATTTGTTTACAAAGCATCCTTACCCAGCGTCAAATGATAAGATAAATGATGATGAATTTATAAAGCACTCCCGGGTACAGCGTCCATGACCCTGGCACTCACTCACTATTATACACATCTCCAATGCCCTTGTTTATGCATAACGTCCAGTGGAGTCCCTCTAATATGCATTTTTCATTCAACTTCTGGTAATGAAGATGGGAGAAGTGCCCTTTGGTTTCAGCTTTGATTAAAATGACAGAGCTTTGAGGTGAACTAAAGCTTTCTTTAACTGTCACTGCAGAGACTGTATGTAGTGGATAGAAAATGAGTGGTCAAAAACAGTATGCGTCATCCACTCTGTTTGATGAGTGGAAATTGGCCCGTGCTATTCTTAAGTACGTTGCTTGGATCCAGATGACATCATAACAATGTAAATAACTCATTGATTGGAATGTTGGAACAACAAACATGACAATAGTTACTGGGTAGATTTTATGGTATTGGTGAATGAATAATACATATACATATAATACATATACATTGTCTGATTTTAAAGAATTTATTTGCAAATTATGGTGAAAAATAAGTATTTGGTCAATTTAGTCAGCCACCAATTGTGCAAGTTCTACCACTTAAAAAGATGAGAGAGGCCTGTAATTTTCATCATAGGTTCACTTCAACTATGAGAGACAAAATTACTATAAGAAAACAATGAGAGAAAAAAAATCCAGAAAATCACATTGTCTGATTTTAAAGAATTTATTTGCAAATTATGGTGAAAAATAAGTATTTGGTCAATATCAAAAGCTCAATACTTTGTTATATACCCTTTGTTGGCAATGACAGAGGTCAAACGTTTTTTGTAAGTCTCCACAAGGTTTTCACACACTGTTGCTGGTAGTTTGGCCCATTCCTCCAGCAGGTCTCCTCTAGAGCAAGTGATGTTTTGGGGCTGTTCCTGGGCAACATGGACTTTCAACTCCCTCCAAAGATTTTCTATGGGGTTGAGACCTGGAGACTGGCTAGGCCACTCCAGGACCTTGAAATGCTTCTTACTCCTTCGTTGCCCGGGCGGTGTGTTTGGGATCACTGTCATGCTGAAAGACCCAGCCACGTTTCATCTTCAATGCCCTTGCTGATGGAAGGAGGTTTTCACTCAAAATCTCACGGTACATGGCCCCATTCATTCTTTCCTTTACACGGATCAGTCGTCCTGGTCCCTTTGCAGAAAAACAGCCCCAAAGCATGATGTTTCCACCCCCATGCTTCACAGTAGGTATGGTGTTCTTTGGATGCAACTCAGCATTCTTTCTCGTCCAAACATGACAAGTTGAATTTTTACCAAAAAGTTCTATTTTGGTTTCATCTGACCATATGACATTCTCCCAATCCTCGTCTGGATCATCCAAATGCTCTAGCAAACTTCAGACGGGCCTGGACATGTACTGGCTTAAGCAGGGGGACACATCTGGTACTGCAGGATATGAGTCCCTCACGGAGTAATGTGTGTTACTGATGGTAGCCTCTGTTACTCTGGTCCCAACTCTCTGCAGGTCATTCACTAGGTCCCCCCATGTGGTTCTGGAATTTTCGCTCACCGTTGTGATCATTTTGACCCCACGGGGTGAGATCTTGCGTGGAGCCCCAGATCGAGGGAGATTATCAGTGGTCTTGTATGTCTTCCATTTTCAAATAATTGCTCCCACAGTTGATTTCTTCACACCAGGCTGCTTACCTACTGCAGATTCAGTCTTCCCAGCCTGGTGCAGGTCTACACTTTTGTTTGTCTTTGGTCTTGGCCATAGTGGAGTTTGGAGTCTGACTGTTTGAGGTTGTGGACAGGTGTCTTTTATACTGAGAACGAGTTCAAACAGGTGCCATTAATACAGGTAACAAGTGGAGGACAGAGGAGCCTCTTAAAGAAGAAGTTACAGGTCTGTGAGAGCCACAAATCTTGCTTGTTTGTAGGTGACCAAATACTTATTTTTACCGAGGAATTTACCAATTAAGTCATTAAAAATCCTAGAATGTGATTTCCTGAATTCTTTCCCCCCATTCTGTCTCTCATAGCTGAAGTGAACCTATGCTGAAAATTACAGGCCTCTCTCAAATTTTTAAGTGGGAGATCTTGCACAATTGGTGGGTGACTAAATACTTTTTTGCCCTACTGTAGCTGGACCTTAGACCATCACAATATAGTCGGGTTAGCCTAATGTTAAACCAATGGAGATGTTGAGATGCTAAATGCTAAACTTAGCATTCATTCAAAAATCTTTCAAATGTATCTACAAGTGGTGTATTTACAAGGCAAAGCAATAACATCTTCATTGAGAAAATTAGGTGGCGGGTCCTCCACTAAAAAAATTACATAATGCACCTTTAAGCACAAGACGTCATTTCAAAGATTCCTCATTTCCTAAAATTGGTTCTACATCATCCCAGGTGTTTTGCAAATTCCAAAAAATAAGATAAGAATATGAGAATATCCCCTAGAGGAGGCAGAAAATTAAGCACCAACTTCTCAGGGACGACTTGATACTATAAGTGATGAATTTCTGGTTTCACATGCACAAACTGGGCTGCATATGCCTGAAACAGACAGATTTTTATTTATTTATTTATTGGAGTTCTTAGAGATCTTACATTGACATTTCAAATCTGCTCCCTCCCACTCACTTCTTGAACAGATCTCTATGCAAGCAGTCTGCAAGATACAGTCACTGAGCACACCTGCCATTTTGACATTCATATTTCATATTTTAGTGATGCATTTTCAACCTAGTCCCATGTCCTGACCAACTTTCAGCAAATATTTTACACAAATACACCTTTTTTGTTAGTACATCTCTATAGACACTTAAAGGTGCACTGAGTAACATTTCTGGTCGAGCGTCTGCCACATACTTGTTTGGAGATGTTATCGCTTAGCCGGGAATGTTCCACAGTATGGCATTAAACCTATCTCTATGGCATTTATTCTATTACATTTGCCCCTATTGCCTAAATAATGCCTTGAGAAACATGCATCCTTAGTGTGAGCGGGCTTGCCTCTCCACAGATCTGACCTGTATCTTGGCCAGGTGGCGTTATTTGCTTGTCTCCGTGGAGATAGACATGTGCGGAACATTCCAGGTAAAGCAATAAAGTCTCTCCGTCAGGACAACTACGTGGCAGACGCTCGACCAGAAAAGTTACATAGTGCGCCTTTAACATTCTGCTGTCAACCAGAACTGTCCTACATTCTTGAACATATTGTTATTCTAAGTAAATATGGTTGTGCGCGGCGTGACCTGCTAGCATGTGCAGGCGAATTGTTAGCTAACGTCCTTGCCTGGTCAACCTTCATTATCTTCTCCCAGTGACCAGATGCATGCTGGGAGTTGAGGCCACCTGCTGAGTTCAACTTGCCCTGAGCAGGCTCTGAGCGTCGGGGCTGCCTCCTCCTCAGCCACAGGAGGGAGAGACGAGATAGGATTTAAATATAGGTTTAAGTGAGCCTTAGCTGGACACTGATATAAGAGCTCTGTACGAGCACATGCCCGAACGTCCACCCTAGTCTCTGACCGCTCATTCACTGCATAGCTCCACGCTCATTAGCGGACTATAAAGTCTATACTCACAGTGCGGCTAATGCTAGCAACTTCACACGGAAACGGTTTATTTAAAAGTGTTTTAATCAAAATCAAGAATCAGCAGTGCGATAAACAAGCGCTTCTATCTGCTTTCATTCAGTCGTGTTGTGTCCAGTCACTGCCGCTGTTGTTCCACGCTCATTAGCGGACTATAAAGTCTATACTCACAGTGCGGCTAACGCTAGCAACTTCACACAGAAACGGTTTATTTAAAAGTGTTTTAATCAAAATCAAGAATCAGCAGTGCGATAAACAAGCGCTTCTATCTGCTTTCATTCAGTCGTGTTGTGTCCAGTCACTGTCCGCTGTTGTTTTTCCGACTCCCGCAATGCATTGTGGTCTATATTGACCGGTCTAGTGACCAACGTTGGACACTACTTTTCAAGATGCATTGTGGGAAATGTTGAGTGCACTTTTTCACCGACCAGATATTCGGACTTGACCCCTAAATAGTGCCCCCTGTAGGGAATAGTGTGGACATTAGACACAACCATCGTTTTTGCCAAATAGTAATGATAGATTTGCATAGACTGTATATATCAATGGACACAGCTAACCTGCTATTTGCCGTGTTCCAAATAGGAAGCGATCATGGGAGCGCTTCCGGCTCCATCGACTCTGTCTCCAATTCACTTTACATTGGAAAATTGTCGCCCCTCTCTCTGTAACTGCTGCAGTGAACCTCCTCATTTTGGTCTTTAAATGTTCGTATTAACCCGCTCTACATCATCCCGGTGTTTTTACTCCACTATTTGGTCCATAAATCAAGATACGAACATTATAACAGACAAATCAGGCGCCTTCTTTCCTCAAGGTCGCTCCCGCTAGTGTTAGCAACAGGTTTGATTGACAGCGTTGCTAAGCACCCGCCCCCTGCTAAACCAACGGTGCGGGCAGGAAGGAGCGTTATCTTCAACAGTCTGGCTCTGGATTGACTCTTTGGTTGCTATGATACTCGGCGGTCGGAACTCGGCTCCAAATTGGCCCCTATAATTGCTAGTCTCGATGAGCTTCATTTGACTGGAGCCAAACACTATGGGTGAAGTCCCACTCACTTAGTCCACTTCTTTATACAGTCTATGGTTACTTGTCATAACTGCAATTACTAGAAACCCATATTCCAAATAGTCAGTTGTGTATATCGAAATATCTCTTTCTTTTATAGTTTGCCCTTCAGTAAACGTATGACACAACTCTTGACATATTGGTTCTGCTCTCTTGACTGTATTTAGAGAAAGTGATGGATGAACACAAAGGCTTCAGACAGTTCAAACATTTTAAATCAAAACAATCCAGTTTGTAAGCCAGCCACACCCCCTTCTCTCCTTGAGGGTGTGGTGCAGTGGGAGTCCAGCTGCAGCATATTATAACAGTGAATAATCAAATGAATGGAGTTTAGAGTGGGGATTACTCAGCCGTGAATCACCCATGGGAGGAGAGGGAGGCTGTTATATCTCTGTCCATTTAAGGCGTGTTTAACTAAAACCAGATTTAATTCTGGCCTGGCCCTGCTCTGACTCAGGGCATGTTGGTTTAGAAAATTCTTAGAAACACAAAATGAAAACGGAGGTCCTCAAAATGTGCCGTGTGGTCCGACGGTGCTTGTAATGTAGGAATTGCAGTTTTTACAAGTAACGTAGTAGTAGTAGTAGTAGTAGTTTGATATGTCGTCTGTATATATCAGTCCGGTCACCGTGCCCTCCATCGCGTCTCGAGCCAGAACCAAACATCCACAATCCACAATGTTTTTCAGTCCCCTGTGATTTTTTTCTTCCTCGTAAGGGCCATGTTTGTTCCTGTTTGGCTAATTCACCCGTCAATCACGCTCATGTGAACTCGGGGGGATGTAGCAGTGACCAGACTCACATATTAGTAAATTATTGGAGAAGTGAGTACTCTGGATGCCAGTAATGAGTATTCAAAATAGACATAACAGCATCAGGTTAGTACCCTTAGGCAAGACACTGAACCCCAACCTACCCTGAGGTGCAACACGGAAAATAATGCAATGTGTCCAATGTGTGAAGATATAATTTATTTAGTCAATTACTGTGTTGACTCTGCACTGATGCAATTTCTGCGTAACCCAATTTCCAATTTAAAAACACAAATATAGTGAGAGGGATCTGGTGATTTTTGCAATGTTCATGTTTACTGAAATGAAGAAACCGCTGTCTCTATTTACTTGCAGACTTGATTACTGTAAAACTAGCTTTATTTAGAACATTTTTTTGCAAAATTGCCATTTGATTTCAAATTGTGGTGCTTCTAAAGTGATTGGAATGATTATCATATACTGTGACATCTACTGTATAAAGCTGGGCTCATACCGCACATCAAAATTGAGCCAAATACCTCTAGCTGGACGCCTTTGCATTTGAGGGCAGACCGTAGACTGTATAAAAACGTGGACTAAGGGAATGTGACTTCACCCATAGCGTTCGGCTCGAGCCAAAAGTGGCTAGCAGTTATAGGGGCAATTTGGAGCAGAGTTCCATATTTGGAATTCCGACCACGAGTATCATAGCAACCAAAGAGCCAATTTGGAGCGAAGCATTTGAAGGGAACATCCCTATAGCATGGAGTGGGCACTTGTCTGTTACTAATGTTCATATCTTGATGTACGGACACAATAGCGAAATAAAAACAGGGATCATGTAGAGCGGATTAATACGAACATTTTAAGACCAAAATGACGGGACTGACAGCAACAGTTACAGAGAGAGGAGCGACAGTTTCTCAATACAAAGTGAACTGGAGCCAGAGTAGATAGAGCCGGAAGCTCTATCACTTCCTATTTGGAACGTGGCAGCTAGCAGGTTAGCTATGTCCATTTATATATACAGTCTATGGGGCAGATACTTGAAACTTGTTGAAACTTGAAGCGCACCGCGGAAACTTTGGACAAACCGCACGTCTCCAATAGACTTTGCATGTAAACCCGACGCCCCTGGCACCGTGGTCTGAACACAGCGTAATTGTGGGTCATTGCGAAAATTATAAATCAAGTATTCCCTATGGCCCTATGTCAGTGGCTTCACCGTACAGGTCCTATACCACATTTTTCCATGTATTTGAGCAAAGTGGTCACAGTACAGATACATTGTGTAAGCAGCTCTTGAGGTCAAAATAAGCCCACTGTCTACATCTAAATATAGACGTTTATTGTCGGATAATCAGGAAGTTCACGTTAGCATGCTAATTGGCGTTAGCACTACCGTGACAGAAAACTCAACTCTGGTGTCTGAAAGTTGCGAAAAGCGCTTATAAACTCGTCATGGTGAGTAATTAGGATGCTCAGAATGCGTAAGGTAAGTGAGGAATAACACTGTACCAACGCAAACCATTTAAAATGAACCAATTCTGTTCTTTCGTTTTTGAACAAGCCTATTGTGATATCAACACTACTTCATTTTCCCTCGCGTTTTGAATAATACATGTGTAAGTTAGCATGTTTCCTCTGATTTCTTCCCTTTAAACATATAGGACAGTATAGTAATTATGATCCAATAAGTCAGATTCCACCTTCTGGGCAGGCTAAAAGAACAGTGTAGAGGGGCATTCTGGTGCGTTTTCCTTGTGGGCACCTGCTTTAAAAATACATAAGCTCCTTACGTGGTGTAAATGGACATAATGACGATTACATAACAAGCGCTGACAGCCACTCACACTGGGAATGATTAACCAGCAAGGGCTCAGAATCAACAAGGGACCCATAGCTTTGACAGGAAACAGCTTATCTGATTACAAATGCATCGTAATAAATAAAAAGTCAAGAAAAAAAAAAAAAACAGGAGAGGGAAAGCCAATTTGTGCTGAAGTAATACCACAGAAAATAGAAAATAAATGAATTCCAGGGAGTAATTTGGTATTCGGTTTTAAGTCTGAGAGCAGCTTTGATCTGTGGGTAATTTTGATCATGTTGCTGTTTAATCATGGAATAAGCCTCATTTTCTTACACAGCCTTTGGTGCTTTTCTTAATCTGACAAATTAGGGTCTGAAGATATAGTTTATGGCTACAAACATGCTTTTGAATTTCATCTTCACAGTTGGATTATAAAATACTTTTCAAAAGATTATGGCAAACTTTGTGCATACCTTAAAACGTAACACTATGTAAAATTGATTTATTTTTGGAGATTTTAAAAACATTAAAACATATTACAATGGTGTTCCCTCCGTCATTAGCATGCTCAAAGTTGCATGTATGTTTAAGCAATCTAGTATCAGGCTTAAGGGTTAGGGGTTAGGGTCATGGTTCGGGTTAAGGGTTATGGTTAGGTTTAGGGGTTAGGGGTTAAGGGTTAGAGTTTTGAGGGCTCATAAAATATCAATTTCAATCAATTTTAGCCTATCCCCGCCCACATCTTTGCACGAATTTGTAATCAAACAAACAAAAAAGCCCTTTTCATACATGTAGGAAGAGGTGGAGTCTGTCAGTTCTGCAGTTTTGAAGAGGAAGCCAGTGGATCTTATTACTGAGCCATTTTACTGTTTTAGACCAATATTTAGGTTTAAGAAATAAAATTATTAACTAAATGTAAAATCTACATATGTTATAGTTTAATACTATACACCCCAAAATATGTCTCCTTCTGTATATGATTTTGATTTTAAATTTCATAAACTTGACCTATCGGCGTCTCCAGATACAAGGTAAACATGTTCAAATCAAATACAACGCGGATTTATTCTTCTGTCCTCTATGCAGGTTCAGGATCTGGCAACCCCGGTTCAGTTATGATTGTACTGCCTTATTTAAAATCGTAAGAGTGCAGGCTGCATACGGCCCCTTTAATATTATACACAAATGCGCGTTAAGTGAAGTGTGAGTGAACATAGCCCTGACCTGAGAGGCCTTCTTTAGTAAAGCCTTTTCCCTTGTTTACATGGGAGTTCTGACCTGTACCGTGCCAGCATCAATCATGTCTCACACAAGGATGTACACAAATACTGTAGTACTTTCTTCAAGTGCAGTCCAAGGTTTGACTTTTCCATAGAGACAAAGAGTAACATTGGGGCTCATTTGATTTGCATCCTGTCAAACCCATACAAAATCAATACTTAAATAATTATGTAAAATTCGCTTTCTCTTTGTCATTCTCTTTGTCATTCTCTTATGGTTCACTACATTTTACAGGACAAAGGTAAGCGGTAAAGGTGCACTACGTAACTTTCCTCTTGGGCGGGTCTGCTACTTGTTAGTGTCTGAGATGTTATTGTAGCCTGGAATGTTCTGCAGTAGGGCATCTATTTTCACAGTTTCTATTGCTCAAAAATACCATGCATTCTTACTATCAATGGGCTCGCCTCACAAGAGACCTGACCTGTAACTTCCATGGTCTGGTGGCGTCACCTGTTTTTTGAGCTCTGAAGAGGAAGATGGACCTTAACAGGGTAAATATGGAAGATTATTCAAAAACAAAACACAACTCCATATATGCTTTGACTTGATAGAACTATATTTGCATTTTCTTTACCCTTCACCTTTTTAAAGTAACACTGTGTAACTTTCTGTAGGTGGAACATCGCCTGCGTGATTCCATGGAAATAGAAAGTTAAAACCATACTCCAGAACATTCTCCGTGGGGTCAGATGAGTTTTATGCCTTTCTGTGGAATATTATAGCCAAAGGAACAACATTTCTATGGAAACAAGGAGTAGGCTGTGCTCCAGGCCAAACAAGAGTCAGGTTTGTGGAGATGCAAGCCTGCTCTCAGTAAGGATGCATGTTTTTCAGTGCAGTAAAAACATACCATCCATCCATTTTCTTCCACTTATCCGGGGCCGGGTCAAGGGGGCAGTAGCCAAAGCAGGGACTCTCAGACTTCCCCCACCCCAGACACTTCCTCCAGCTCCTCCAGTGGGACCCCCAAGGCACTCCCAGGCCAGCTGAGAGACATAGCCCCTCCAGCGTGTAAAAACATACCAAGTTTCAAAAACTTGCTTTTATTTTTGTCTTAAATGTTACACAGTGCAGCTTAAAGTTATATAGAGAGAAAAAAGTTACTTCCATTTTCTTGTGGTGTATTTGAAAGCCTACCTGACTACTTGAATCTACTGTGTTGCACTGTCTTCACTTTACCGAGACAAACAAAATATATATATACCACTTTGCTAAAACTTTGAAACTACCTTAACCATCAGGGCATTTAACACTATTATTATCTTTAGCCACA
>KN486185.1:71510-101917 GCA_000787095.1 Periophthalmodon schlosseri | reverse complement strand
TATCCTGTGGTTGAACTTCAGTGTAACAGATCAGGCGCACAGATCCTGCAGAGCTATTACCCATGAGGCCCCTCTGTCACCGCGCTTTAAACTTCTTCCCATGATGCCCGGCCGCAAAAGGTCACACCCCCATCCTCTGACATCATTTTTCCCTCTCCAGTCCAGAGCACGAGGGGTTAACTGCGGTAACATGCTACAGCTAAGGGAGGGAAATACCATAGGAGAGGATTGAAGGGATCTACACTGTAAAAATTATAATTACGCTGGAGATTTTTTGGTTGTAGTCAGATAGGTTGAAATTTTGAACAATTTTCCTTCTAAATTATCTTTAAGTACAAATTAGTGAAGTTTCTTCCTTAAATTGCAGTTAAATTAGCTCGAAATTAGGAAGACAATTTAACCAACTTTCTTAATTAGACGGTGTTGTTTTAGTCTGAATTAGTTTATTTAGTGTGTGGGTGACTGAAGATTTCTTAACTGATTTGAAAATTTCTCTTCAAGATGATCAGCTTTATGACAGTGGATTAGATTAAAGCAACATTATGTCAGTTATGTTAAGTCAGGTGCCTTCTTTCCCCGAGGTTGCCCCTGCTAGCGTTAGCAACAGGTTTGATTGACAGCGTTGTTAAGCGCCCGCTCCCTGTTATACCAGTGGTGTGGGAGGGGCGTTACCTTCAACAGCCTGGTTGCTACGATACTCGCAGTCGGAATTCCAAATATGGAACTGATGACGACGAGCTTCACTTGGCTGAACGCCGTGGGTGACGTCACACTCACTTAGTCCACTTCTTTATACAGTTTATACTTTGCAACATTCTCCATGGAGATAGGTTTTAAGCCATACTGTGGAATATTATGCCCTTCTCTAGGATAAATATGTAAGAGTCAGGTTTGTGGAGATTGTGGAGCAGTAAGGACCATGTTTTTTCTGCAATTTCAGTGCAATAAAGACATAAAACATAAAAAACATGCTTTTAAAGTTTAGCAGTGGGGCTTTAGTTAAGATTCAAGCTCAGTTTCAACTGGCATACTTGAAATAAGAAAGCACATATACTGATGGCGGTCCAAACTATAAAATAAGTCACATTATCTACATATAAATGCATCTAAACTATTATAATCAATAATCTCATTTTCACTCGTGTAGATACGTGATTTCTTTTTGCAGTGTAAGATAGTATTTAGGAAGCGGGGAGAAGGGGGGGTCTAGTGTTTTGGGTAGGGAGCCCAGAGGATGCCCGACCCTTCATTCCCATGTTCCCTTCGTCCAATCAAAACACTGTAAACCGGCACGTTCCCATCGGTTACGGCGGTTGACACGGCGACCCCAGGAAAAGCGTGAGTAAATACCAAAGGCAAGGCCACGCTGGAAGAGGAAAGAGGTGGAGCCGGACCAAATGTTTGTGTGATGACAGAACAGGAAGACGCAAACTGTAGCCAAATGGACTGGGAACATTAGCGCTCCGGTGTGGGCTAGCTAAAGCAGCTCGTATTGTGCTAATGCTAAAGTGGATAGCGACTTTATATAGATTTAGTGTATGTGTAATCCTCAGTCATCCAGGTGTGATCGAATCTGTCAGAACTTTGTCCAGTTGACCGATTTGAGTTTTTCTTTTGCTATGGAAGTAGTGTAGTGTTTTTTTGTTTTTTTTTTTCAAACCTTTGAGTCTGGGACCACCAAAATAACTATGCAGCCAACTCAGGACCCCCACTGTAGAATGAAATTGCTACCAGTACCAATTTCAACCTGAAAAACTTTTTTTTGTGAGACTGTACCACATTTTTTAAAAGATACAAAATAGATAGTGTCATAATTTGTATATCTTGAAATCATCCAGCTCATGCCTCGACCCTCATTTTAGGAACCGCTGGTACTGTGAATTGAGTGTGGCTGGCTATAACAAATGTTGTGTCAATATGGGATGATACAAATGATAATGATTTGCTAATATTAATTAATCAATCAATCAATCAATTTTATTTGTAGAGCACTTTTCATGCACATACACAACTCAAAGTGCTTTACACAGATATAAAAGTTCACATAGTTACATCATTTACGCAGAACTAACACACAAGATCAGTTAAATCGCTAAAACAGTCAGGTCAATAAACATATGATTCATGGAGAGCTTTGCCATTAATTCAGACTTCCAGGTTCAATTCATGCTTTGCTTTCCCATTAATTATTCATAGGCAATATTAAAAAGATGTGTCTTTAATTTACATTTTAAAATATTAGACCTTGTTTCAAGGCGCATATTTTCTGGTAAAGAATTCCACATTTGGGATGCAGACATCAAATGAGGCTTGACCTTGTTTAGTCTGAACTCGAGGAACCACCAGGAGACCCGTCCCAGCTGATCTGAGGTGCCTTCAGGGCTCATAGGGAGTTAAGCAGGTCTGTCGGATACTTTGGACCTCCACCGTTTAGAGATCTGTGGACCAATAAAATAATTTTGAACTTGATTCTGTGTAAATATGTAGTACAGTAAAATAGTTGTGGGGTGTGATGTGGGCCGTATAACTTGAGCAAATGATAATGCGTACGGTATGTTTGGTGTTGTTATAAATATTCTTAAGTTCTTCGCTAAATACAGTTCCAAAAGTGGTTTCTGTTGTTTAAATTTACAAGCATTAAGAAGTATCCTATTGCAAAAAGGTATAACTAAACCTCCATACTGTCTATTAGTATTCAATAAACATAATCCATTTCATTTTGCCTCTTGCGTTGACACAGTCTCTGCTCCTCTCTGCCCTGTCTCCGCTCTCTGCTCTGAATGTGCAGCACCTGTGCCTGATTCAGGTTAAATCCTTCATTAGGTTTTAAAAGCTCATTTGTTTTCATTTGGCCGTCCCTGTTGTATTGCCTTAGTGGGACTTTTCACCTGTCAGATGCAGTTTAATCCCCGAGAAGGTGGCACCGGTTCAGGACCTGCAGGTGATAAATGGACACGGATTTTCCCCAATAACTTTGCTTTACAAGATGTTTGCTGTTTGTAACTCAAAAAGTAGCCATCTGTGGTTGTTTTAAAGAAAGGAGTATAAAGGACCACTGAAGAAATTGTAGATTTTGAGTTTGAAATTCAGAATTTAAGCTTCTAATATTTTGTCAAAATCTGAATTTATCCAACAGGTAATGTATATAACCAAAGATGAATCCATTTTCCTCTTCTAAAACTTTTGTGGGACAATGGAGCATTTACCCCTGAACTAGTCAGATTTGTTGAGATCCAAGCCCACTCACAGTAAGGACCATGTTTTTCTGCATTTTCAGTCCAATAAAGACATACAAAACAAAAACCATGCTTGGGATTTTTTTGCAGTGTAAGATAGTATTTAGGAAGCGGGGAGGGGGGGAGGGGTCTATTGTTTTGGGTAGGGAGCCCAGAGGATGCCCGACCCTTCACTCCCATGTTAAAAAACAAATCCTTACTGTTGATCGATAGATCCGTTTAATGCCATACTGTGGAACATTCCAGGCAAAGCAGTGAGAAACCCACACGGACACAGAAAATAACGTACAAACTCCATGGAACCGGGAAACTTCTTGCTTTGAGGCAGAAAAGTTACATAATGGACCATTACGTTCCATAACCCTGTACAAAAGGCACTTACCCCAGATAGACCTGTCACGATACCAAATTTCAAAGCACGAAATATTGCTGCAGAGAAATATTGCGGTAAACTATAATATTGAAACTATTATATGCCACTGCCACAAAGCGAGATAATCCCAGTGACAGTATATTTAAATCATTTATCATTAAAAGGCCTAAGCTGCAACAAATATAATACATAGAAGAATGAACCAATAATAATAAGCCATAGAAGTTTTTTATTTGACCCTGTACGGCTCAAATCTCACGTGATTACACAAAAATGGTAAAAATCTCCCCACTATCGCAAAGAAATTATACGCACGATAAATATTGAGCCCCAAAACATTTTGTTCCATCTTTTTATGTGTGTATATGACAGGCCTAAACCCAGAACTAAAACAATTTTCAGTTTCCCTCCATTTTACACCACCATATATTTCACTGTCAAATAAGTTGAATTCTTGCTCCACTGTTTCTGGGTGATCTTTTATCACATGGGTCATAGTTAGCGCCATAACATTCCTCACTCACACTGTCAGCACTGATCAGCCATGACAGAACACGACAAACATGTTGGTGGGCATGTTTTGTTTCCGTGGCCGTCCGAGTTATGCGTGTCATCCCCTTTAAGCAGCGCGAAACCCATGTTTACTGCCGGATAAGCGCTCAGCGAACCAGTCTACGCAAGGCTCAAAACGTCCAAATAAGATGTTATAGCGCTCGTGATTGTGGGACCGAAAACCCCCAAAAAACGAGACCCAGATGTTCCCAATTACGCTAAGCTAGTTTTCAGTTTGTTTGTGCTGCGTGTAGTAATGTTGTAATCAGAGGTCTGTAGTACTCGGTTACATTTACTCAGTTACGTTTACTTGAGTAACTTTTTAAATTGTACTTTTCAGAGTACTTTTCTAGCAGCATACTTTTACTCCTACTTGAGTAATGTTTTCATTGAAGTAAGAGTACTCCTACTTGAGTAAAAGTTTTGGTTCCTCTTCCCACTGTAAGTAGTAGTGGAAGAAGTACTCAGTTTTTAAAAGCACAGATACCGGAGCAAACAAATCTCAAATTAAAGTAAGTAAGTAAAAGTATCACATGAACCCTTTAAAAGTGCACTTAAAGAGCAAAAAGTAAAAGTATTTTGCGCAGATTTTGAGGTCTTATACGGCTTCAAATGTAGTGATGCTGATAAATTGTGCTGATTTTTCCTTTTTTTTCTTTTTTCTGTTTTTATTTGTACATTTTTATTTGCTCAAACTACGAATGTGTTAACGATAAACCCCTCAGCCTTTTCACCGGGTCTCAAACAATAATAAAAATACTTTTACTTTGTTACATTCCACCACTGTGTATAAGTGAGAAAAGCTTTATGTTGACAATATGAAATCATTAGTTTTTCTTGCACCGCTCCTTCAGATATAATGTCGGTTTTTTTTCTCATTTTTGTGTCCGTCCTTGGAAAATGCCAGATTTTGTGCATTATTTAATGTTTTGTCCTTCCAATTACATTCACTTCAAATTATAAATCAGATGTGACGTCCCGATAGTTGCTCTTACTTGAGTAGTACTTTCCCCAGATACTTTTTTACTCTTACTTGTAGTAGTTTACTTAGATCACTACTTTGTACTTCTACTTGAGTACACTTTTTGGCTACTCTACCCACCTCTGGCTGTAACCCATCCCAAAGAACCTCATAGTCTGTCTGTAGCTTGATTGAAGACAGACAGAAATAATCTCATTCATATTCCACAGTAAATGTTTGACTGTCTGTAACGCAGCTTCCAAGCCAATTTCTGTTCGGATCTATATTTAACAAGGTTGAAACGCTCATTATTGCAACTCAATAATTTGAACTGAGCGCTGTGTAGTCAGTGTAGGAGTGAGAGGCAGAGGACACAGAGATGCTTTGGAATCTTACTGGAGTGCAATTAGTTTAGACTTTATGTGCCGAGCCAAATTACAGAGTCGTGCTTGGCTTTTTGTAACGGAACACACTGACCGCCTCTGCAATTTGGGCTGGCCTCCAAAAAAGGGGTTTAGTTTAGAAACCCATTGTCTATTATTCAGATCATATTTTTACTCTGTTCTGAAGCACAGCGTGGTATTTTGGTAAACAGAACCTACGATCCCTATCCTCGAAACACCTTCTAATACTTAGCACGCCTGTCATATCTTTGCACCGTGAAAGAGTTTGGATTTCAGATGTGGGACCTGAGATATTTTACAGTTTTTGGGATGAATAATGGCTTTTGAATTTGACTTTAAAACATGTAAAGCAGTTTGGGTTTAGGCATTTTAGTTAAATCTCCTCAGTGTAACTTTTCAGCCATAAAAACAAAACAAAAAACAAAATAAAAGGAAGATTTTTGTTGTTTTTTTTCCCATTTTGGTTACATTTATTGCGCTAAAATGTAAAAAAAAACAAAAAAAACATCCCTACTGTGAGAATGATCTGAGGAATGATCAAAATGGTCCAGTATTTTATTTGATGTAATGTTGTAAATGTAAATGTCATAAAGTTGGTAGAAAGAAAATTATTTGGGATTTTTGTGGTTTGGACTTTGTTTGGACATTAAAAAAGTGAAATGCAATGCACTTCTTGGGCTCAGTTGGTAGAGTGTTCGTCCACTGATCCAAAGGTTGGTGATCTCGACATAAACATCATTGGTTGATCCACTGACCCCAGGTTGGCGGGTGCGATTCCAGCTTCCACAGATAAATGCTGCCGTTGTGTCCTTGGGCAAGACACTTCACCCACCCCGCCCCCAGTGTCTGCGTACACTGGTGTATGAATGTGCGTGCGAATGGGTGAGTGGTTCCTTGACGTGAAGCACTTTGAGTGACTTGAAGGTGGAAAAGCGCTATATAAAACAAATCTATAAAGAATATTTGACCATTATGAGATTTGTTTATAGAAACTGTCGGCCTGTTTGTTAGCGTGAGATGTCTAATTAGCATTTACCCCGTAACATAACATTCGTGGTCACTAAACCAATGGGAAAGTGCAAATAAGGCATCCTACCTACCAACAATACTAGCAAATTCAGCACATTTGCTTTGGTTTAAAAGTTTATATTCTGAAGTCGATGATATACCACAAACATCTGGTACGTACTGTCATTTCTGTATTTGTTTTTATTTACGCATTAAATAGTGTCACAACATTTTGCAAATCGGTGATCTCATTTTCGCAAACAACCTCGACCTTTGACCCCTTATCCTCAAACCACCTACTAATAGTTTGCATGCCTCCCATATCACTGCAGCAAATGGGGAGGCTATTTAACAGATGGAAAACGTCCCGAGCCAAATGGAGCTTAAATCATTCCATATCCGTGCTCCCCCATAGCTCACACTGACCTTAAAGTATATGGGAGGGTTACATCTTTTTCCAATTATGACTCTATGGTTTGGTGGGATAGTACCTGTAGTAAATGTGTATTATAGTTTTACAATTAAGCAGTTCATGGAAAAATAGTTGAAAAGTATAAAAATACAGGAAGTAGCAGTGAATTCTAAAACAGCGTCAATCTACCCCTCCAATTTAAACATGCATTCAACAAAATAAAGGCGTTGTCATTTGTTTGTATTTGTCTAATCACTCCTCATGTGCTAATCACTCATTGTGTCTCAAAGCTAACAGTCACTTTTATACAAAATTTAAAACATACAAACAATAACCAACCTCTTAAAATTCAAATAAATAAAAATAAAAACTAGCCAATTATTTTTAAATGCAGAATACTTCAGTTTGTGGTGTTGTTTTAATATTTATCATGCCTCAAAATTAGCATTAGCGTTACCACTGAGACACAAACATCTCTCTTTCTAGACACAGAAGAGTCCTCAGGTGAAGTAGTCATTTTATTTGTGTAGTTTTTAACACGTTGTCAGTAACATCCACCCGCAGCTCCCTGTCCACTGCCTTATCTTTAATTATGTATGTATTTTAGCGTGACTCAGCAAAAACCCCATAGCGACAAAATTGGACAGGAAGTAGTGACGCTAACAGTGAAGTTGCCGGGAGCTATTGTGCCTAGAGCCTATTACCTCTGTGTATGTGACATCTGCTGTCTGTGTCCAATCAGGAAGTAAGATGATTAACTTCCCCAAGATTACAAAAAGGTAGCATTTTTTGTGGAATCTTAAATATAATGACGTTAACTATGTTCTTGTTACATTAGTAGCTCAACCTGTCACGCACTTTAAACCATTCCATATCTGCGCTCCTCCATGGGTTACACTGACCTTAAATATGCGGTGGGCGTACACTCTGCAAATGAACAGGGCTGGAGACGGGACGCTCTGTTCTTGCTTTTAGTGAAAAATGTCTGGATGTGATTTGGTCCAAAGCATAAGGGGATATCCCAGCCCACACCCCTACACTCTACAACATTCACACCACAAGTTTGTGTTGGAGCGCTCTGACCAAATTGTTTCTCACAATACAAAAGGCATTCACAAGGTTTAGTTACAGTCGGAATGGGATTTGGATTTTAAATAGAAACAGGATTACAGTTTATGGCCATGTAAAAATAGTTTCACATTTGTAAAGATTGTGCGTGGTTGTGTACTGAACGACAACAAAATAGCCCACGGTAGAAATCCTCATTCACGCGTTCATCACCTCCAGACTTGATTACTACGAGAGCCATGTGTACGGTCTGCCGCCCGCCTCCTCACCCGCACCCGCTCCAGAGACCACATCACCCCTGTCCTCAGACAACCCCACTGGCTCCCCGCACAATACCTCATCCGAAGCAAGCTCCTCCTCATCTCCTACGAGTCCCTCCGTAACCTGGCCCCCTTCATACCTCTCCGACCTCCTCCATCAGCACTGTCCCCCCTGCCACCTCAGATCAACCGACACCGACCTGCTCACTCACCCTCGTCAGGACAAAGCATCAAACCTTGGGAGACCGAACCTTCGCCGCCGCTGTCCCCGCCATCTGGAACTCACTCCCGCAACCCACGAGGAACTCGAACTCACTGCAGCGCTTCAAATCACTACTAAAAACTCACCTGTGCAATCTGGCATTCCCTCCATGATTTCCACCGTCGTCTTCTTCTGTTTTCTTTTTGTTTGTAAAGCGTTTTTGAGTGTCCAAAAAAGCGCTTTATAAGTCTGATGTATTATTATTGTATTAAAGATGAAATAAGCAACAAAACATGGTGGATCTGGCTGATGACAACAGATGTAAACTGACTTGACTAGACATTTGAGATCTAAATTGCTTATCTTATTTGAAGTTTGAAGTACTGTGAGTCCCTCTCCCCAGATCTGACCTCCAAGTACCTGGTTGCGTCACTTGCTTGTGTCCATGGGGATATATACGTTTCTAAATGCCACACGGTGGAGTGAAGTTTGAAGCACTGTGAGTGCCTCTCCCCAGGTCTGACCTCCAAGTACCTGGTTGCGTCACTTGCTTGTCTAAATGCCACACGGTGGAACTTTCTAGGCAAAGCAAAAACATGTTATCTTCCAGTTCTATTTTCTTGCCGTTGACTTTTCACATTTGGCTGTATTTCTAGTGCTGTTTATACTCTGTGTTATATATTATCTTTGGTCTATTCATAAATAAAATTGTTTTTCTATTAAATCCGTCTCCGTTATCTTGTTATTTTGAAATAAGAATGTGCAGTAGCCTGTGTAATGTCAAAAATCTGTGTTGCCAGCGGTTAGCACAGTGCAACCGGAGGCAACACACGACACACCCACGACACACGAGGGGCGGGGATAGGTCTGCAAACGCGTTCCGGGCGCTGACTTTGAAATTGCAGTAGGCCACACACAAAAATAAAATAAATCATCTGTGTTGCCATGTGGGTTCGCTTAAACTTTTAATAGAAGAGAAACCCTACATCACCTCAGGAATGAAAGATTTCTGTTAATTACTTTTGGTGTTTTCGGTCGTTTTTAGCGTCATAACTTTTCAAATAAACGTTTCAAATTAACACAATGGACTCCTTTTGTTTGGCCACGACACTTGAGTTTCACGTTCGCTTGTGTAACGGAGTAAACAGCCAAAGCATATATTAAACTCTCCCAAACATTGCCTTGAAACTCGTCAGACATCCCACCATTATATTTCATCTTTTTGTCCTTAAATTTGTGTAAAAGCTTCCTCGTAATGCAGGGGACAATTAAGTTATCAAACGGACAGAAGCATTATGTAAAAGTCGGCTTATATTGCCAACAATTTGAACAGTGTCTGCTTCCTGGAAGTGCAGACAGGGGCCCAATATTTCAAGGCTATTAAGTTGAGTGCTTTTTTATTCAGTCTCATTACTTTTTAAACAGCAGAGGAAGTCACGCAAATGTAATATTAATTTTTACATGCACCCTTCATTTCCATTCCTATAGAGCTGTTTAAAATTCAAGGGTTTTTGCAAGCATAAGGAACTCTGTTTTGGATGTAATATAGAGGCTTTTAGTGTTTGTAAACTAATGTCGCGAAGAATGGTGTCATAACCCAAACCAATTATACGTTTTTACTGGAGAAGAGCAAAAGCAACAGCCGCTATATATAACAAATCATGAATATTCAACAGATCCAAGACTCAGCAGAAGTTTGGCAGTGGGCAACCAAGTGACTACTAATGCAACAGTAGTTCGTACAGTTCAAAATGGTTTAATTTAAATGTGCACTATGTTAGTTTTCAGTGGTGGAAGGTAACAAAGTAAAAGTAGTAAAGTATTGTACTTAAGTAGAATTTTTAAGTATCTGCAGTATCTGTACTTTCTACTCCACCACATTTATGAACTGGACTGAAAAGTAAAAAGTACTTTTCATATGATTTGAGGGGTTATTTTTATCATGTTCGTGGTAACATCCTGACTAAAGTTTTCATGTTTAAGCTTCGGCTTTGAGCAAACAAAAATAAATACACAAAATTAATAAGAAAAAATAAGAAATTGATTCGTATTGTTACTGTGACCAAAATATATATCATTTTTAATCAATATCACTACATTTATACTTTAACAAATTAACAACACTTGTGTGAAATACTTTTACTTTTTACTCTTAAAGTAAATTTTTAAACAGGTACTTTAATACTTTTACTTAAGTAGATTTTTTTCATGTGATACTTTCACTTTTACTTGACTAACTTTTTACCTCTGTAACTGTACTTTTACTTAAGTAACAAAATTGAGTACTTCATCCACCACTGCTAGTTTTCTGCTGCTAGCTTTTTCCTAGAATGTTCCACACACACATGGTCCTGCAGCTTTAAACTTACCTATCACCATTTAGACAAGCAGGTGATGCCACCAGGCCAAGTTATACAGTATGTCATATCCGTGGAGAGGCGAACCCACTTACAGTGCAAATTCTTGTTTTCCAGGGTATGATTTTTGTGCAATAAAAAGCCCTGTAATAAAATAAATGCGAGATAGTCCCATTAGGTTAATTAGGTCTGATAAGAACAGCTTAAGTCCGCAATATCAGACCACTGCAAGAGGGAAAACCATCTCATGGATCGGGACAACACTAATGTTAAAGGCACAGAGGCTACGCTCACACTGCTCACGTCTTGAGGCCCAATTCAGATTTTTCCCCAAATCAGATTTTTCGACGGAGCTGTTCACATTGCAAATAAAATGTGACTCAAATCGGTTTTCATGTGTGAACACAACAGCCCGGAAGTGAATTTGTACCTGTACAATATATATTAGTGATATTTTTGTCAATTTCTAATTACCAAAAATTAATCTTAATCTTTTTATCTTTCACCTTAAATAGGCTATGTGATGTTTTATGTTTGATATTCTTTCCAAATGAAATGTTTAGTTCTGTTTTATTTTTGCCTTTTCCAGTGGAAAAATTATAGCATCTGTAAAAGTCAGATAAATGTGACGTGCGTGTTCACACTGCAGTCAGATATGAAAGTGTCCTGGGTCGCATTCAAAAACATCTGATTTGGTCTGTTCTCACTGACATGAAAAAAATCTGATCCAGGTCACATTTGGGCAAAAAATCAGATTGGACCTGCAGTGTGATTTTTGTTTTTTGGTTGTTTTTTTTTTTTTTTTTGGATCAGGGAGGCCATCAAGATCCAGAAACATTCTCAACAGACTGTAAATCGGGATGAGGGGGCGTACCAACTGTCTTACACCTGCGATACAGTTCTGAAGAAGTTGGACTGCAGAAGGCGCTGACCTGTTTAAATCAGTTACCAGACACGTCACAGCAACATCTAAGGAAGCTGTCAAGGCATGAAATAAACAGAGCTCTGTACTTACAAACCTATGCCATACTGTGAAACATTGCAAGCAAAGCAGTAGCATCTCCATGGAGTCAAGCAGGTGGCGTATCCTCCTGTAGAACCGTTACACCATTAAAGTTAATAATTTGCTATATAGACGAAGAACTACATCTGAATATATCAAATAATTTATATGTGCCAGCAGCAACAACAGTATTCTATAAAAGTCATATTTTTCTGTTTGTTTATGTCGGGTTTTTGTGTATTCTGCTGTAAATGATGCGACAATGGACACAGCGCGGAGGAGGAAGAGACGTCAATACCGCTGCTATCTTTAGAAAGTAACAAGTATAACTGCAGCACAGGCGTCCAGGTTTATGCCTACGAGCTCTGGGCGGGCCAATAAACCGTGATAAAGCAGAAGACTATGAAGGTCATCTCACATCATTTTAATGGCATGTTAAGTTTATGGAGCTGGAGCGACCAGTTTGGGAGTAATTTGAAGAAATGGAGAATATTATTGGCGTTACAGCACATAAGCTGACATGTCTCTGTCCGCACATAAGAGCAGTTGGTCAAAGCTCTATCTACAAGGCAACATGGTCAAAATGGGAATGGTACTGGACAATGTCACTGGTTTTGGAAAATCAAAATTAGAGTTAAAACCGTACACCGGGTATATAAATGGATGTAGTTAACCTGCTAGCCGCCACGTTCCAAATAGGGCGCGCTTCCGGCTCCATCGACTCTGGCTCCAATTCACTTTACACTGAAAAACTGTCGCCCCTCTCTGTGTAACTGCTGCAGTGAACCTCATCATTTTGGTCTTAAAATGGTCGTATTAACCCGCTCTACATGATCCTGGTGTTTTTATTTCGCTATTGTGTCCGTAAATCAAGATATGAACATTAATAACAGATGAATCAGGCGCCTTCTTTCCACGAGGTCACTCCCGCTGGCGTTAGCAACAAGTTTGATTGACAGTGTTGCTAAGGGAAGGGGCGTTACCTTCATCAGCCTCGCTCTGGGTTGACTCTTTGGTTGCTATGATACTCGCGGTCGGAATTCCAAATATGGAACTCGACTCCAAATTCGCCCCATAACTGCTCCAGCCTCGATGAGCTTCATTTGACTGGGACCGAACGCTATGGGTGACGTCACACTCACTTAGAACACTTTATACAGTCTATGGTTAAAAGAGGTGGAATACGGTGGCTGAGAAGGTTCAAAGCAAGCAGAAACATAAATGCTAACAACATTAGAATTTTTTTTATAATGTCCAGCAAATGAAGACACGTGTGCAAAAAGACAATAGTCATTACGTTTACGTGCACGGCAAAACCGGATAACTGGCCTAGTCCAATATAAACCCATCCATCCATTTTCTTCCGCTTAACCAGGTCCAGGTCGCAGAGGCAGGAGTCTAAGCAGGAACTCCCAGACTTCCTTCACCCCAGACACTTCCTCCAGCTCCTCCGGTGGAACCCCGAGGCGTTCCCTGGCTTTGCTCACCAATAGAAACAAGTTATCAAAATGCTTGTAAGCCTGGGAATTACAATCGAGGTGTTGACTCTCAAAGATCTCAGTAACACATTTGGAGGAGCCGATACGTACTCAGACACCTGCTGCATGTAACAGTCCAATTACCATTAGGCGCAGACTTGGAGTGGTGCGCTGTAGGGAGCAAATAACTTGTGTAACGGAAGTAGACTGGGACAAAAGTGATCTGACTGATTTTGGGACAAGTTGATTAGAATCTGGTTGTTTAGTGAGTGACAGATCATTACACATTAGCTTATTTTTAGCTTGTGCGTTTTGAAATTGAGATGTTTTGTTTTTGTTTATTTATTTTTTTTAATGAGGTTGGCATATAATTGTACGCAAGTTTCAGCCCACTCAGTTTCAGCCCACTGACAAAGCTCACCTCTGGTAAATAGCAGCATGCCTATTCAATGTAATGTAATGAAAAAAAAACAAACAAACATCTTATTAGAATGCATTTTTATGCTAATCAAAGGCCCTGTACCTGACTGAGCAACATTTCTGTCACATAAGAACCAGAAGGAAACAACCACCAGCAACAGACATTTTCACCCAATTAGAGACTTTGTTGGGAGAGGTCCAGGTAGAAACAACTGCCTGTGTCATTTCTCTGTCACGGTTCAACATCAGTGGAATGTGTTTTTTACTCACGGTTCAAAATTCGATATAGCTCCTTTAACGTCCTGATTTATAGAGTTGTATGGACTCGGTTACTGCAAGTGACAATGACAGAAAACATTGGAGTATTCATAGGTTTCCGCCTCCTGTTACATGCAACATTTTGAGGACTTTTTCACAGTCGAAAGATATAATATTTAGTTATAATTTGTTAATCGCTGTGGCAACTATTCTACTGTTTTCATCATTCTGGACCCACGGAAAGTAAGTTGAATTATTCTTTGTGTAAATATGATATGTAAACGATATCGCTCATAGTTCAAAATTGGATATAGCTCCTTTAATGTCCTGATTTATAGAGTTATATGGACTCAGTTAGTCTAAAAAAAGTGAAAAATATTGTTCAAAAATCATCATCGGCACAATATAAACAGAGTAATTACTTTTGTGGAGATTGTGCAGACAGCCTACGCAGCCATCTGCAGCGGATTACATGTAATCAGCTAACCCACTGTACTCATACAATCTATAGGCCTTTATTTACCCTGATAGCGCAGTGTACCAACCCCATAGCTTTCCCCAGAAACAGAGCAGAACAGGCGGCATGATATTTCATTAAATCTTTATTTTGGAATGTAAAAAAAAAAAAAAAAAATAGATAAAACCCAATTTGATCTACGAGGACTCCCTAATTTAGCCCCTAATGAGGATTTTTCAAATGTGGGAAGCCTTATCATGAGCAATGGCTGGAGAGCATTAATAGTTTATGGGTGTAGTTAATGATAGGGATGAGTGCTAATTGAGATCTGCCTGGTTTTACGATGCGGTGGTCCTTTGCACTGCGGAGCCAGGGAACTCTCATTATTTCAGATTTTGTAAAAAAGGCATGCATAATATACTTTTATGTCCCCGAACAAGATCAACTTTTAAGAATTATTCAGAGAGGGGGGTTACCAAAAGTGGGGTCATATTCGGATGATAATAAAGGCAACACAGGTTTAGAGCCAAGTGTCAGCCACAATTCATGCATGAGTTATTCGTTATTGTATTATAGATTTGGTGGAGAAATCAAATGGATTTTTTAATATGTTGCATTCATTTTCTACAATTTGATTATGCCATAGTTTCAGATGGAGGGCAGGGGTAGTCTATGTAACTATACGGGAGTTTCACTGTTTTTGAAAGAAATATGCAAACTTATGATCCACAAATGTTGAACCTTATCGTTATTTGTTTGGGATTGGCTCCACAAACTTGTCATATTAATCTCAGGGCTTAAAGTCTTTTCTGTAATCTGACAGTTAAACATGAAATTCTATCATAGAATTCTGACTCCTTAAGCTCAATTTTAAAGGTCCTATATTACACTAAATGGATTCTTTTGAGCTTTAACCAATGCTAGAATGTCGTTACCTCCTCAAAAAAATATCTGGAGTTGTGTTTTGTTTCATTCACACATGTTTGAGCAACCCTTTATTATTAGTCTGTCTACATCTCCAAGCTCAAAATGGCTCTGTTCCAACTTGTGATGTCATGTAGTGGCAGTTTTCAAGTTAACAACTTAGTCTGTCTACATCTCCAAAGCTCAAAATGCTCTGTTCCAACTTGTGATGTCATGTAGTGGCAGTTTTCAAGTTAACAACTACCTTTTACCTTTTTTTTTCAGTAGAGACTGGCAATTCCAGGCCTGAAATCATCCAAATGAAGATGTATGGCGTTTAAAAACACAGCGGAGCACTTCCTGTATTACCACATGACATCACAAAGTGGAATAGACTGTTTTCCCTTTGAGAGAAGAACGCAGCCTAAATATGCAGGATTTGTGCGTTAAACATTTGGGAATGAAACAAAACTCAACTCCGGGTATGTTTTTGATGAGGAAACAACATTATAGCACAGATCAGAAAACACTTGGAGAACTCATCCTATCAAGATCATGGACCATCCAAAACATGTGACTATAACCTGGATTGAAAGAAAATGAACACAAATTTGCTTCTTGAACATGTAATGGCGCTAGGCTAACCTGATTTGAAAACAGGCTCTGAGAGGGTGTAGACAGCCCAGTAAGCAGGCGGCATGTTGTTTCTCTGTAGTGCACATGAGGGTCTGAGGACTGCTGGGTGATTAGATGCTTTATGTAAGGACTCTTGAGTGTTGGTAGAAAATGGCTGTGTAATTGCAGCTTTTCACATCCAGACAGGCTTTTTAATCTATAGCTCCTCCTATGCGTCCTACATGATAGTCGGAGCACGTGATTAAACGCTGCTGTCGCACAATTAGTTTCCTTCCTACCCCAGACTAAACATGCAAAGACAAAACATTGGCGTATTCATAGGTTTCAGTCTCGTTAAATGCAATATTTTGAGGAGATTTTCACAGTCAAAAGGTATAATATTGTGTTTCAATATGTTAATCGCTATGGCAACGGTTCTATATCGTTTATCATTCCGGAAGTTGAGTTATTCTTTGTGTAAATATGAGTTTTATTGAATGTTATGTAACTTTCTTGGGTGGAGGTCTGCAAACCTGCTTATCTCCACAGATAAGGTGTTGCTTTGCATGGAATGTTGCGCAGTATTTCATTAATCTTCTCTATCGCCATGGTGACAAGCAGGCGACGACACCAGGCCACGTTACAGACGATCTTTGGAGAGGCGACACACACAGCAAGAATGGTTGTATGTTTAATGGCAGACTGTGGAACATTCCAAAAAAATCTCTACGGAGACAAGTGGGTGGGAAAAGTTATATAGTGCAGCTTTAATATAATGTAACTTTATTTTATTTTAAGTTTCATGTATAGTTTATTTGGTAGTTTCACATTTATACATAGGCGAGGTGGGTGAAGCATATTGCCCAAGGACCCAGGGGCTGTATGCAACATTCAAGCCTGGAATCTAACCATCAACCTCTCCACAATAATAAAGTATAGTGAAAAACAGTCTCTGCATACATCTCATATAAACATTGCAGTAGCACAGCGGAGGGATGCGTTGCCAGCAGCCAAAATATCTGCTTTTCTGTTACAATATCTATCACCGTCAGTTATAAAGACCTATGTCAAAACGTATTGCGATTAAAATAAAACACAAAACGTAAGACTGCATAAATACATCAGTGTTTACTAATGTTTTTACTGCACATATCCGGTAAATGTTACACAGAAACATCCTCATTTCTCAGATGTGATTATATTAAGATAGAGCACTGAATTATAATGCGCTCACTCCGGGGACATTTAGTCATCGCTGTTTGAGACGTTTCCATGGAGACCAGCTTCCTCAGAACTCATTTAGACCTCTGTCACTGTCCAGACCATTCAGGCTGTCCCATACACACATGCACACTGTAAAACGAAACACTCTTGATAGATTAAAACTGAGCGGGAGACAGGGCACAATTCTATGGTGGAATTTGCTGTTTAACTGTTAGATTGTAGATGTGTTTACCCGGTTTATGGTTGATAGCTCTGTAATTACTGGGTCTATCCACATGAAACAAAAACTGGGTCTCTGTTCTCTGTCAGTATAAATAAACAAAAGTGATTTTTTATATAGCTTCAGAAAGTGGTGCCATTTTTCAACCCCAATGGCGATATTGGACTTCAAACCATGAGTAAAATAAAAATTCAAATCTGTCAACTGGACTAAAGTTGTAGTTCACTCCTACTACTTTTTGTCCAGTTGACAGATTTGAATTTTTATTTTACTATGGATCATACCTGGACGACTGAGAGATTACAGACTTCAAACCATGAGATTAATATGGCCGAATCCCTGACAAATAATGATAAGGTTCAACATTTGTATTTCCCATAGAGTTACATAAGCCCCTCCCCTGCATCTGAAATTATGACATCATCAAATTTTAGAAGGTGAACACAAGTTACTAAGAATGTGAAAATTATAAATCTGAGGAGAGTTAAAACAGGATAAAAACTGCCAAATACAAAAAAATACAGTAAATATAGGACTAAACACAAAAGATAGACTATAAGAGAGAATTAAACATTACATCATACTAGAGCATTAAAATACCTCTAATGTAACTGAAATAATGTCCATAGCCTTCATCAACTCTGAAGCTACAGTAAAAGTACGACATTTAAAATTGTAAAAAAAAAAAAAAATAGAGTCTTGAAATTTTGAAGTTACAGAATCATTTGAGTCCTGCTGATTAAACCTCATACAATCCCTTTCCTTCTATTATAGTCCATATTGTGCTTCCTGATAAAGATCTAGTTTTATTCATAGTTTGTTTAAGTCAGTGTATAAACTTTGAGAATAGTTTTTACAGTGTAGCAGCAGCAGCAGCACATTCTTCCTGGCAGAGCTTATAAATAGGCATGAGCATACGAGCGTATCATCTGCCTGTTATTCCTCCGCTGCCAACTGTCTGTACTGTAAACACCCGGTCGCCATGGCAGCAGCTGGACAAAACAGGAAGTGTCTCCCTTCTCTACCCGCGGTGACGGATCCGGTAGGGGTCACGTGGGGTAGTCCAGTCAACCTTTCCCTGGCATGAGTTTGGGCTTTCCCCGTTTGAGCTTAAGTTTGCGCCAACTGCTCTGCGACAGTAATCCCCCCCTTACAACATGTGGTGGGTCCAATTACCGTCCCGGGCCTGTAGACCTAGGAAAACCACAAAATGGAGTTATATAGCCCATGTCTTAGCACTTTAGTGGTGGTAATAGCAGTGTAAATCCGCACAGATGGCTTCAATTTGGACGGCGTCATTAATTATTTCTGACTTTTGATTTACAACAAAAATAGTGGAAAAATGCAGCCCTTTACTGTACTGGGAGACTGCTACAGCAAGTTGCGGTGACTGGCTAATACATACACTATTCGTGGTGAAAATCGGGGCTGTTGCTGTAGTGATTAACAAGTAAAAAAAAAAAATACAATAAAAATATAATATATGTGTTTTGAATCCGAAAAAGGACCTCAGAATATGGCATATGACAAAAAGCAGAGAGTGGGTAGATCTGAACGCTCAACCAGTGATGTTTATGTCGAGAGCAGGATTCAAACCGCCAACCCGGATCAGTGGACAAACAACGGCTGAGCTGCCGTCGCACCAGCAGATGTATTTAGCTTGTTTAGCCTGACATGCTTCGACTGCTACCTGCAAACCATCTCACGTCAACAGGTAAATATATCTTCTACTGTATTGTATTTGTCTCTATTGTTCATAAAAAAGATAAATGAACAAAATTATAAGCATATGTTTGTGTTTCACTGTGATAAAATATTTGCAATGTCGCCATAGTAATCAACACGACAAAACAAAATAACCTTTTACATGGTCGAAAGTCCTCAAAATGGCGCCTGTACATAATAAAAAGCTAAGACCCATAAATATCCGATTGTGAAGTACCACATCAGTTACAAGACACACTGGAGGGTTCGCTTTGATCTATGTCATTAATAATTTGTTATTTTTGATTTGTAACCAGGCAACAAAACGACTCTTGGTCTTGTTCAAAAATTCAGGGCAGATTTCCAAGAAGGCAGATGGCGAGCGCGAGACGAAGCGGAGAGGAAGAGCCGGGATTAAGCCGAGAAGGAAGTCTGCGTAGGTCTGAACATGCATAGGACAACTGTGGACTTTGGATCACAGACAGAAGAGTCGTTTTTGCATAGCTTTGGACTATGGGAATGCTTTGATTAATCTGTGTAACTGAACTAAAGTGACCACAGGAATTTACTCAAGCTGATAATCCGTTTGTCTAGGTATACAGTATTCGTGTGTTTCTGCTTCTTGCTATGTGACATTTGAGGCCTCGTTTCCCTTATTCAAAAGATAGGCCTGTTTTATTGTTGGCAACAGTCTTAATTTTTTTGAAGCCTTTGGATAGGAAGTGAGACAAACCCCAGCTTTATTACACAAATTATTCAAATGTCTATGCAACAAGCCACACAAAATTGAGGAACCAAGTGTTGTAAATATAGAGCACAGATCCGAAAGGCAAATTTAAAACAATATTCAAAACGCAGAACAAAAATACAGCTGACCTAATAATTGTCTTTTTTTCTACGAGATGAAACATGTACAGTAGGTAGCAAAAGAAAAATTTTAATCTGTCAACTGGACAAAAGTTTTGAAATGAAGACGTTTGGCTGCTCATCCAAGCCACTTCTTCAGTTCTGGTCAGATCACTGCTGGACACTGCCTTATATCTGTCTGAAGGGAGGAGCTAACTACACTGAAACTAACACACGTGTTTGCTAACAGTTTCTGTTTGTTAGCTAGGTCTAAACAGAAACTGTAAACAAATAAGTGTGTTAGTTTCAGTGTCGTTAACTCCTGCCTTCAGATAGATATAAAGCACCAGCAATCTGACCAGAACTGAAGAAGCCTCTTGGATGAGCGGCGAAACATCTTCACTCTAAAACTTTGTCCTGTTGACAGAATTCAATTTTTGCTATGGATCATACCTGGACGACTGAGGGGTTACACAGACATGTACAATAGCTGCAACACCAAAAGGCTGAAGACATATAACATGAGGCATTTTATAAGCATATGTCAATACTACAATATTAAAGCTGCATTACTTAACTTTTCATTCATTGTAAAAGCAGTACAAGTGACAATCTCTTACCACCATCTAATTGTACCAGCTGATTGGCTGTGCACTGGTGGTCCACTGTGCTTCAATTCATAATCTGAAAAATCTGTGCAAGCGCCCAAAGATCCATGTGTGTGAATACTGGCAATGGGCCAAAGAGTTTGCAAGATCTCAGAACTATTTAGAATTAAACCATCTATACTGCCACCTTCATACTTTGAAAATAATAAATTCAATGTGTGAGGCTTCAAATAGGAGCTATGACCTAATTATGAATGTAAAAAAAAAAAAAAAAAAAAATCATATGAAAAGCTAAACCAAGATATTACCAAGAAATGGCTGTTTAAGTTGATGAAAATCAGTTTGGTTTGCTAACTCCTAACACCTTTATACGCAAACATGTTTACATTTTTCATTTTTAAAGGAGCTAACACACACTAAAGACTTCAAATAGGAGCTACGACCTAATTGTGAATGTAAAAAATATTATATGAAATGCTAAAACCAAGATATTAGCAAGAAATGGCTAATGTTTAAAATCAGTTTGGTTTGCTAACTCGTAACACCTTTATACACAAACATGTTTACATTTTCATTTTTAAAGAAGCAAACACACTTAAGACCTACTCGAAATATTAGCAAAATTAGCAATTAGCAAGAAATAGCTGTTTACTTTAGCGTGAAAATCAGTTTGGTTTGCTAACTCCTAACACCTTTATACGCAAACATGTTTACATTTTTCATTTTTAAAGGAGCTAACCTGTAGTCAGACAATGAATAAGACGTTTGCAAGATTTCACGAAACAATAATGGCAAGACTGGGGCAAAAACAGCACACTACTTTTCTATTTTCAAATCTCACAAGAAAACAAAACAAAAAAAAATGAAATAAAAACATTGTTCAAACAAGCTCTCCATGTCTTGTAGCTGGTAGTCGATCACCAGAGGCAATCCACAACTTTGACAAATGAGAGCAAAAACACGCCGGAACATCGCTGGAAACAAAATTGCCTTGTTGCCTTTTATTTGTTTGGGGAATTCGGAATGTTCATTGCGTCGTGCTGCTATTTTTGGGCTAGGGAAATCGAATCTCGGCGGACGAAGTTGAGCAGGAGGGGGGGACCGGGACATAAATATAGACTTCCCGTTTGAACTTGGAATAAACATCGTACGGAGAGTCAGCGGTGCCTCTAATGGGCGGGAGGGGGAAGGAGCAAAACCTGCGTGACATTTTGAGGTGAGGCGGTGAATTATATGCAAAGCAGTTACCTTTGACTGCAGCACAAAGAACACACAGTTTGACATTTAAGCTTGGTGAAAGTTATAGTGAAAATGCCAAATAAGGTATTTTTTTCTGAAATTGGCAGTGTATATGTTAACATCCAGAATTACTAGTACAGTGGTGAGATTAAAGGCGAGGTACATGGGTTTTACTGTCTTAAAAACGTGAACGGGTTAAATGGTTCGCAGTGGTCCAAAGATTTTCCTCACTCACTTTATGCACTCCAAGAACGCGAGTTATTCACGGTGACGAGTTTATGAGCGCTTTCACGTATGTCAGAGATCAGACAGTAAAGCTAACAACAGCTAGCAAGCTAACGTGCAAATATATGGGAAAAATCTAATCATTTGGCCTTTTCTAGTTTTGCAATTTTGTTCAAGTTCATAATTTTACTTCCTGGTTGGACACAGCAGATGCAGATTATCGGATAATGAAATGCTTTAAAATTAGAGTCAGGAAGACACGTTTTGCACAAATACAGATTAGAAAGTACGGTGCAGTTGCTTTTACCAATGCCTGAGATAGGAACTAGAGATGCACCGATCCAGCTTTTTCTTTTCCGATACCGATGTTGATACTTTGATACTTTGTCAATACAACTGATACTAGGGCAGAAACTGAAAATATGATTTATTTTCAGAACAGCTTTGTAAAAATACAAGTTTAATATTATGAGATTTTTGGGCCCAGTAAATATCTTATTACCAGTAAATCATCTTATTACACCAATTTATAGACCAAAACGGGATATCGGTTGAACTGATATCTTGGAAGCAGATATCTGATCGATCAAAATTTTCAATATTGGCGCTGATATCAGATACCAGTATCGTATCGGTGCATCCCTAGTAGGAACTCTATCCATATGGCTTCATTCAGGCCTAGGACTAAAAGTGGGTAGCAGTGATGGATATAAAATTCAAAAAGACATGATTTCAGATATTTAGAAATAAACGATCGCATATGTAGATAATTATTTTACATTTTGTTGATTGTAAACTACAATATTAATCTAAAATGACTTCAAATGGGTCCATAACTCAGAACTAGAACAGACGACCTCTTCATAGTAGCATTTTACCATAGCAAGCGGGAGTCATACATATAGGGTTCAAAAATAGCTACGCAACATATTTGAACCCTATGTGAAAGACTCAGAGTCAGAATTTTACCAAGAAATGCAAGTAAGTTCAAAGATGTGAGAAGTGTAACTGTTACCGACATTTTCTGAGGAAGTTCGGAAAACAAGACAATACAGGAATATTCAAATATGCATACATCAAAAATACAACTCAGAGTAAGCCGTGGGGGGTGATGATGAGGGAAAACCATTATGACAGAGTTAAAAGCTCTTATAAGTCAGTTTTACATAATACGTCTCCCATGCTTCAGTGCTGCCGGGGCAACCTGTCAGGAGCAGGCCCCATCTCCAGATCTGAAACCAGGTTCAAGGTAAGTTCTTAGCTGGAGGAATATTCTATTGTGCATGTTTTAGTCGAGATGGTTTGTACTTTTAGCATTTGTCTAAAGTGAAATGCTAAAATCACAATATAATCCACCCACAAATGTTTACAGGCCACAATTATGTGTGTGTTTGATGCTCCGAAGCTTATAAACAGACTGGGTTTTCTAAAGCAGTGGTTCACAACCTTTTTCAGTTGTGTCCTCCATAATAACAATGCTGGTATTCATAATCCCCAAACACTAAAAACCGACTGCAAATTTTGGTTTTATTTTCAGGCATAGATAAGTTTATTTGATAGACCAACAGATATGAATGAATCAACATTTACCACCGCATTTAAAGGGTGCCAGCCTTGTTTAGGACTGACTATTGCACATTTTAAAATTTGTCGCCATAGCATCTGGCAACCCCTGAAATCATTTGACCACATCACCCCTGTCCTCAAACAGCTCCACTGGCTCCCCGTACAATACCGCGTCCAATACAAGGTCCTTCTCATCACCTACTAGTCCCTCCATAACCTGACCCCTCCCTATCTCACCAACCTTCTCCATCAGCTCTCCATTATTTTTATTTTCATTATTTGGCACCCCAAAGTTGAGAACCACTAGTCTATGGAATGGCATCTAGTATAAAAGTAAATAGAGGTGAATTTAACTTAACAGAAACACTGATGATTTGCTGTGTCTACCTCGTAAGAGCAAAACAAATCTCTAATCATAATTTACTTCATATTAGCGCTAACACTACGCCTCACCAACATGAACATAAACAACAATTCCGAGCGACAATCTGGTATCTTTCTTACAACATGGGAATTCTTAGAACTCCAGATATAACCCAACCCTAATCCACATTTATATTCTCGCCTGTAAACTCACTGACTCTCTTTATGCAGGCTGCGGAAAAGTGCTTAAAATTCCTGAAATTAACAATGTTTTGTGTAACTTCTTGCCTCAGCAGTTCCTCCAGGATGCATGTGCGAGCAGGGTTCCCCATAGGGACCGCATTCACCCAAACCCCTTCTCTCTCAAGTCTTCGGCACAGCTCGCACAACCCAGGGAATTCCTCTATGAAATGTTTGCTTTTTTGTTTCTAGGGGAGGAAGAGAGGGAGGGGGAAGCGGTGCGGGGAGAGGCAGAGGGAGAGGGAAGGCGGGTTAACGGGGGGAAGGGTTGGTTAAATTGAATCGCTATGGTAACTTCAATAGCATTTCTCTCCCCCCGTGCGCTACAAGAGGAAATTAGTTTCAAAATGGAGACGTCGCTTCAGCTGTCATTTGTTTTTCTGACAACTGCCCGGCAACTAAGATGTGAGATCTAGCTGAGGTCTTGGTGGTGTAATGACTCCCCTTATAATCATATAGTAAGAGTAGGCTATATAGAAGCGGCTAAAATGCTAATGTAGCTTCAGGCTGCAAGCAATAAAAGAACATATATGAGTTTCTTCTTTTTCTTTTTTTTCTTTCCATATGCACGCTAATGTAATTCTGAGCTGCAGTGATTGAATAGTGTCTTAAAGCGTATGTGAAGACACGGGCGACGGTAGCTCAGTTTGAGTAGTGTCAGAGCCGCTGATACGAAGGTTGGAGGTTCAAATCCCGCTCTCGACGTGAGCATCTTTGGTTGAGCGGTCAGATGCACTGACCCACAGGTTGGCGGCGCGGTTCCAGCTGACACAGATGAAAGCTGTCTTTGTGTCCTTGTGCAAGACACTTAACCCACCTCGCCCCCAGTGTCTGTGTGAATGAGTGAGTGGTTCCTTGATGTAAAGTGCTTTGAGTGCTTTAAAGGTGGAAAAGCGCTATATAAAAATGACAACTTAAACTATTAATTTTACAAAAACATAGTTAACATCATTATATTAGATTTTACTGAAAATTGCCTAGTATTTTCTAGTTTTAAAATTATTATTATTATTATTTTTTTTTTTTTTATTATTTTTTTTTTTATTAATTTTGAAATTCTGGGCACAGGCCGCATGTGACATACGTAGAAGTAATTCAATAACTGTTACCTAGCAACCATAATATTAACAAGGGTCAAAACTTGTTTAAATAGTTTTGAATAGACTTATAGAAATGAATACACCTCTGTTTAGCTTAAACTGTGCAAATTGTCATTGCATTTTAGATGGATTTTTCCGAGTTGACGATGTTGAGGTAGAGGAATTTCATATTAGAACTGAGGTCTGCTTCCTGTATTTTTGTACTTTTCCTCAAACTGCCACTTAACTGATGTAAAACTATGATAAATATTTATCATGGGTACAATCCCACCAAACCAAGTAATAATTAGCAAAACATGAAAACCCGCCGTATGCACTTTAACATGGTTGTGTAGACAGAAGCATTTGTGGAATCTGAAAACATGAGGTTGAAGGTCAGACTGGAAAAGAATGTGACTATTGGAGAAATACCAGCTCTGTATGTAATCTTAGCTTCCTACAATTCATGGTTTCTTAGTACTAGAGGTTTAAGAATTTCTCAAAATATGCCAAAACTGCATTTATACTTGGAAAAAATGTAAGGAAGGCAACCAACCAACCCAAAACTGAACTCTTGGACAATCATATGGACAAGTTGAAAGTGCAGCTGGTTTAAATCCAACAAAGGATTATTGACTTGAATAAGAGAGATTTTTTTTTTTTTCAAGGACAAGATTGATTTCCAAATAAATACCTCCAGATAATGTATTGTAAAAGCATTTTGTACACCTACAGAAGTTGCTAAGTTACCAGCGCTCACATCTCAGAGTGAGTTAATGTCCTTGACTACATTCATTGGTTCTATGGTTTGTCCATAGACAACCATAGAACGTGTGAACAATGTTGCTGCTATTAAAAGCGCACTGTGTATCTTCTGGTCAAGGGTATAGGCAACCTGCTTGTCTCCATGGAGATGTTAATGCTTTGCTGTGAATGTTGCACAGTATGGCATTAAACTGTATCTATCTTGCAGTCAGTTACAGGTGTTTTCTGGCGCAATATATCTGGAAAAACCTATGCATTGTTAGTGTGAGTGGGGTTGTCTCTCCGCAGATCTGACCTGTTACTTGACATGGAGGAGTCACCTGGAGATAGACAAGTTTGATGCCATATGATGGAACATTCAAGGCAAAGCAAGAACAGCTCCAAGGCAACAAGCAAGTGGCAGACCCACATCAAAAAGTTACATAATGAACCTTTAAACAGAAGGTGTGTTTTAGCAATAGCCAATCTAGTCGTTGCTTCTGCGTATCTGCTTCAGCTTCAGTATGAAATGAGAAAGAAAGAATGTAAATAAATCCAGTTGCGGTTTTACATTGGGGAAAATGTAAGAAACAATATCTAAGAATTGACTTGAACGTGTAGGAATGACAGTAGATCATTTGGTAGAGTGTTTTTTCACTGATCCGAAGGTTGGCAGTTCGAATCTCGCTCACGACATAAACATCATTGGTAGAGCAGTCCCATCCACAGGTGGGTGGCGCGGTCCCAGCTCCTACAAATGAATACTGTCGTTGTGTCCTTGGGCAAGACACTTAACCCCCCTGGCCCCAGTGTCTGCATACACTGGTGCATGAATGTGTGAGTGAATGTGTTCTTTGATGTAAAGCGCTTTGAGTGCCATGAAGGTGGAAAAGCACTATACGAATATGCCATTTACCATCTATTCATTGGTTTCAGCTTCCTGTCATAAAGCAACATTTTGAGGACTTTTTCCCATTCCGAGGATGTAATATCTTGTTTTAAATTGTTAATCGCTACGGCGATGGTCCTAATTTCTCATCTTTCTAAAACCCATTCTGTGCTGTTAAAAATAAAGTAATGGTTATTGCAGAAATAGCCTCTTACAGGGAAATATTAAACCAGCCAAAATACCACAAGAGTTTGAGAGATGGCTAAAGAACATCTGTAGACAACCACAAATCAGTCTTTTTCAGTTTTACACAAAGATCCGATACCAAATACCAGATACTTCTTGTTTCTGGTCTGCAGTGGGCTATACGCTCCTATTTTTAAATGTCTACAAATCCAGGGCAACAGTTGTTTAAGGTCAGCAAATACAAACCATTATCAGGCCATTATAAAGTGGTAAATGTCACTAGACTTTCCCAAAATGACAAAACTGACTCACTGAGGAGCAGTCCACACACAGAAATAGCAGAGGAAAATGTGTGTCACAACATTTTAGGTATCGTTGCATTCTTAGCCATGTGTCATAGTCGCTAACCACATCCACGGCAACAAAGCCAGAGCCA
This sequence comes from Periophthalmodon schlosseri, assembly GCA_000787095.1. Lineage (NCBI taxonomy): Eukaryota > Metazoa > Chordata > Actinopteri > Gobiiformes > Gobiidae > Periophthalmodon > Periophthalmodon schlosseri. Next base: position 74,381 of record KN486185.1, on the reverse strand, counting down.
AAACAGACCAAAGAATGACCCTTAATTAGGCAGTAGAAGAACAGTAAGTGACTCATTCTTGCTAGCATTCGAGTAGTTTATGCAGTTAGCACTCAATTTTACTATAACCAGTTCACTATTAAAGGTACCGGACTTTTTTCCATTTGAGTAGTTACATATATATTGTACTGACCTTATTCGGCCCCGCCCACTTTTGCCATAAATGCTCCAAAACCGCGGTTTTGGAGCAGTAAATCGAACCGCTTTGTGGTGGCACTTCCGGTTAAGCGAGAATCCCATTCATTTCAATGGAGAATTTGGGATAAGTTTCGCTACAAAAATATGGTATAAACGAGGTCAATTTGTCTAAAAAGTTTTATCTTCCTGTGACCAACAAGTCAACACTGCATCGATTCTCTGGAGGCTTTAAAACAGCTTTGTAATTTCCATTAATTCAATTTTACTGTCAAGATCAGCAGCCCCATGCAAAATAATACAACCCGAATGGCAACGGTGGCGCCCACAGCAACTTCCGGAATAAGGTGAATAAGCAGCTCTTGAGGTCAAATATGTTTGCTATGTGCCGTTTGCATCTAGTTTTAAACCATTTTATTGTCAGGAAGTGCGTGTTAGCATGCTAGTTGTTAGCTTTCACTGTGATAGCAAAACACCCTGGTCCCGGAGAGTTGTGAAAAGCGCTTGCAAACTCATCGTGGATGAATAACTACGACGCTCGGAACGCATAAGGTAAGCGAGGGATAAATTTGGACCACTACAAACCGTTTGAAATGAACTAGCTGATTTATTTTTTGTTATTATCGACCACCCCTAGTTCACAACCTTTGACTTAGCAACTTTTGTGTTTTTCAGCGTAAACCAGGAGTAAAGCAATTCTCCTTTTATTTCTTCAACGTGATTTCACAAAAGGGTTTATTTTTAGCATAGTGTGACCTCTTTAAAATCGCCAATACCAGGGACTTGTAAATCTAATCCATGACCCCTCTCACAATGTGCTAGCCTATTAAGTAATTAAACATTTATTTCCCTTTATGCCAGTGTAATATGCCGTACTATTACTGGAGGACTCATTTTAACTGCTTTGCCAATCTGTGCATGTCACCCCACATGGATTTGACCGTAAAACCCAAACTGCAGCTTGTGTCATTTTCTTTATATTGCGGCTCTAAGTAAACTGTACCATGGAGGGACTAATCGTATAAACTCGCCCGCGGTAAGCAAGAAAGAGGCCGGTCTAATTGAAGGCCGGACATGTCCCTGATCACTGCCCCCCTAGAGGCTACCCCGCCATAAAAGCAGAGCTCGGAGGGGCCATTACGGAGCAAGGAAACATATGGTGGCAGGTATGGGTGGTTTAAGTGTGCAGAGGTAAGGTGAAGAGAAGACTGAGGGAGGAGGGGAGCTGACCATTAGGACAGGACCTGAGGTGTTTCACAGCAGAGGCCAGAGACGAACGGCATTTACAGAGCACCGCTGTCTCCATGAGTTTTATGGATGCAGCAAAAGAAGCAAGAAGAGGTTAGATTCAAGTTAGTGTTGCACTATGGAGCTCAGCAGTCAAAGTGCATTCATTTTCGCCATAGACTTAAAATAAATCTTATATTACGAGTTGAAAGCATAGACTGCATAAGAAGTGGACTTAGGGAGCGTGACGTCACCCACAGCGTTGGGCTCCGGTCAAATGAAGCTCATCGAGGCTGGAGCAGTTATAGCGGTGAATTTGGAGCCGTGTTCCACATTTGAAATTCCGACCACAAGTATCATAGCGACCAAAAAGTCAATCCAGAGCGAGGCTGTTGAAGGTAAACCTCTTCCCGCTTAGCAATGCTGTCAGTTACAGCTGTTACTAACTCTTAACGGGAGTGACCCTGTGGAAAGACGGCGCCTGATTTGTCTGTTACTAACGTCCATATCTTGTCCATGTCGGATACAATAGCCAAATAAATGCCAAGATCACGTAGAGCGGGTTAATACGAACATTTTAAGACCAAAATGATGAGCCTGACAGGAGTTACGGAGAGAGGGGCGACAGTTTTGAATTGCAGCCAGGGTCGATGGAGCCGGAAGCGCGCCCATGATCACTTCCTATTTGGAATGCGGTTGCCAGTAGGTTAGCTATACAGTCCATGGTTTAAAAACACGACAGAGGCTAATGGCTATGGTAAGGTCCGTAACACAGTTGTTTTGTGACCAAAAAACACCCGACAAAATATTATGTTTTATCACAATTACATTTTCCTAACCATAGCCTAAACTTCACCACTTCAAATTACCAATCACAACAGGTCGTCCCTCCGGAGAATACGATCTAGCACTGACCTTGCTACAACCTTTTGTCATCATCAGCCAATCACAACCTGCCATCACTGCTCCTTAACCAATCAACCAACCAATCTCTAAACTCATTAATATACATACACTTTCTTTCTTTCCCCTTCATTCGCCACAACTGTCCTCTACCCCATAAGTTCCGCAGCAGCAGATGCCTTCAGCACATCAGCCTCTCCAGCTACAACTCTTCACCACAACCAAAAAAATAACCCTCTTTGTTGCATGGCTGACATCTCAAACTCTTAGGTTGCGTAGAAGTAATAAACCTTAGCTCTATTTACGTATATGTTCTTCCTGCTTTAAAAAAACAAATCTATACCGTACATCTCAGGACATGCACTCGATAACCTTTTTCTCTCCCCGAAGACCTCCCAGCAATTGCACCTTAATAAGCATAACTAGTTCTCAGAGCACCTCTAGTGACGAAGACGCGCGCGAGAGGCAGAGATGAAGAAGACGACGCGCTAGAAACAAGATAGTCCAGCGGCAAGTACGGAGTTCACCATCGCTTTGCCCCACTGCTCCGTGATTAAAGCCAGGGGT
>KN486185.1:53943-71408 GCA_000787095.1 Periophthalmodon schlosseri | reverse complement strand
CCCCCCCCCCCCTGCCTTGATCTCGGCCGCGTCGCCCACGGAAACAAACCACCAAACCTTCTCCTCGTTTTTTTTCTTTCTTTCTTTTTATATTGCGCATACTAGGTCCCCCGTCGGCTGCAAAGAATGTGCAAAGCAAGCAGAGATTGTCACAGCTCTGGCTTCTCTCAATTTGGTCGATGGAGGAGGTCGGCTCTGGATGAGCGACCGCCTGGATTGTGAAGGGATTTTTTTGATGTTTTAATGAAGATATCTTGTGAAAAGTGTCTGTCTTTACAGCTGAACTTGACAACCTCCAAGATTAGGTAGAAAGGGAATTTTTGACAAGCGAATTTCAAGAAACTTTTTGCAGAATAAAAAAAAGGGATGGCTTGTGAACGTACAGAGCTAAACCTTCATTAATCCTCCAGGGGGTAAAGCTGGAGCGGCGGTTGACTGAAGTCCCCATATTCTTTCAGTGAAATTGATAATCAAAACCTCACACTGACTGAGAACGCTGAAGAAGCAGGGGGGATGAAGAGGGTACCCCCATGTACGCAGTATTAACTTAGCAGTAAAAGTACTCTAGGAAAGTTAGGAAAAGTAAAATCAATGAAAAGTATTGAGTGGCACATTGGCTGATTAGAGGAAGTAAAAACTGATACTTTTGATGTATTTGAATCAGTACTATAACTTTAGCTTGTTGGTACTACTACTAATACTGCTTTTTATATTGAGTACTATTACTTCATTTGTTCATTGTTAGCGCTGATATTGCAGCATTTTGATATTTTGACCAATTTTAGTAATTGATCTTTGCAGAACATTTTCAAGTATATCCATTAGGCGTTATTATAAAAAGGCACCATACACTGAAGAGACTGGAGGTGGGTGTCTTGCCCAAGGACACAACAACAATATACAGGTGGAACCAACGTGCTTTGAGTGACTTGAAGGTGGAAAAGTGCTATATATCTTTTTGCCTTCATTAGGTAAAAAAAAAAAAAAAAAAATCCAGTTTATCTGATAACACTGTTTTGAGTATTGTCATACCTGGAAGCGTAAAAAAAAAAAAAAAAACTTGCATAGAACGATTTTTTTTTTTATTTAATATTATTTTTTTTTTCATTAAAAATATTTTTTTTTTTTTTTTTTTTTTTTTTACCTCTGATAAACAGGCAGGTGAGAGAGAAAATGTCACTCCAGATTAATTAAACAGGTTTGAGTGAAGGCGATGGTCCCGTGCTGCAGACTGGGTCCCTCCCTTGACCTTTCGTCTGCTGGTCCAATAACCTCCAGCCCCTGTGTGTCTATCAGACTGTCTGAAGAGAGGAGAGGGTGGGGGGAAGGGAGAGACAGAGAGGGGGAAGAGAAGAGAGGGGGTGGGGAGAGGGAAAGAAGGAGAGAAGGAGAAATAGAGGGAGGGAAAACTGGCAGAGAAAGGAGAGGAAGAGGGGACAGAGGGAGAAAGAAGGGAGAGACTAGACAGAGAGGGATGGAGAACGCAGACAAGGGTGTGAGAGGGAGGGACGAGGGGAGAAAGGGAGAGAGAGGGGAGGGTGGGAGAGGGAGGGAGAGAGAAAGAAGAGGGGGGGGAGGGAGAGACTAGACAGAGAGGGATGGAGAAAGCAGACAAGGGTGTGAGAGAGAGAGACTAGGGGAGAAAGGGGGGGAGAGAGGGGCAGAGAGGGAGGGAGAGAGAGAGAGAAGGGGAACGACTAGACAGAGAGGGATGGAGAAAGCAGACTAGGGTGTGAGAGGTAGAGACTAGAAGAGAAAGAGGCGGGGGAGAGAGGAGCAGAGTGGGAGAGAGAGGGCAAGAGAAAGAAGAGAGGGAGAAAGAAGGGAGAGACTAGACAGAGAGGGATGGAGAAAGCAGACAAGGGTGTGAGAGGGAGGGATGAGAGGAGAAAGGGAGAGAGAGGGGGGAGGGGAGAGAGAAAGGAGAGAGGGAAAGAAAGGTGGGGGAGGAGGAGGAGAGAGAGGAGGACAGAGGGAGAGAGAAGGGAAGAGAGGGGGAAGGACAGAACAAAGAGAAGGGAGAGAAAGGAGGAGAGAAGGGAAAAGAAGATATGTCGGGAAGGAAGTGAGCGAGGGAGAGAAGAGGAGAGAGAGGATGGAGGGAGTGGGAGGAAAGGCTGAGACATTGGACACATTTCTAGCCCATTGGATAATTACAGAGATAGTCACTTAACATGCATTGCAGGCGCAGGCATCGTTTATCAAACACATGACCTCTAGCCAAGGATCTCTCCCTCTCATCTATGCAATTATTCCCTTTTCTTCTCCCATTCTTTGGCTGTGAGTCGGAAGCGAAAAATACTGCTTTGTATGTAGTCCAAAACAACATCGCAACTGGCTCCAAGGAGGGGGAAAAAAAAACATCGGAAGTGACTCAGACTGTTTTGTCAAAGATTTAAATTAATTCCAAATGGCCTGTAGCTACTATGCATTATTTCTTCCTCAATAAAAACATACTTATCTTGCGTTTGAGTTGCGTTGCCTGTAGCTCGTCGGCGCTCCGTGGGGGGTTCGCGAGTGTCACGCCAAATTTGGAAAGGGAGTTTTGTTTAAATCGGCTTTAGATTGGACGGTCCCACACGCATCGCAGTATTATTAGTTGAGTGGAGGATAAAAACGCACGCTGCAGGGACGGAGGTGAAAAGCGACTTCATTTATTCGGAGCCGCGATCTCTTAAAAGCACTTTACAGAGGCCGAGAGAGCCGCTAACATGAGGGGGCAGTTTTACCGAGAGTAGTCAAGGATCTGAAAAACTGTTGTGTCTATACTGTTCTGAATTATTCAACTTGTGTTATTTGTGGAGCTGACGGCGGTAATGGCCAGGCTGATTGTCCAAATGAGACAGTGAGTGTCTTAAACGGCTCTATCACATTCAAGAGGCCACTTGGATGAAGATGACACAAAGACTCAACATATGTGGATTTTATTTTATTTTGAACGTACGAATATGCCATGTACATTCTTGACGCTTGAAGTTAACTAGTAGTAGTACTAGTAGTACTGGTAGTAGTAGTACTAACCACCGATGTTATCTGCATAACCTTGCTGTACAACTTGCATGTATAATAACTAATAGAGGGGTAGTAGTGGGAGTAGTAGTAGTAGTAGTACTAAGTGGTGGTGGTAGTTGAAGTAAGAGTAGTAAGCTATAGTAGGAGTAGCATCAGTAGACATAGAAGTAGCAGTAATAGTTGAAGTACAAGTACTAAGCTATAATAGGAGCAGCATTGGTAGACATAGAAGTAGTAATAGTAGTAGTAGTAGTAGCAGTAGTAGCAACAGTAGTAGTAGTAGTAGAAGTAGTTAAAATAAGAGTAGTAAGCTATAGTAGCAGTAGCATTGGTAGACACAGAAGTAGTGGTATTTAGCATTGGTAGACACAGAAGTAGTAGTAGTAGTAGTAGTAGTAGTAGTTGAAGTAAGAGTAGTAAGCTATAGTAGCGTGGGTAGACATAGAAGTAGCAGTAGTAGCAGTACTGTCCCGGGCCCCAGGGACTTAGGGGCCCAGAATTGGACCCTCTTCCTATTCATTTATATTAGAGAGGGGCCCATGTGAGGCTTCTGGCCTTGTGCCCCCAAATTTCTGCCCACAGGCCTTGTTGCAGTAGTAGTAGTACTGTAGTAGTGCTACAAAGCACTGTCCCAAATTATATCTTGCTTTTTGTCTTAGTTTCTTTGGCCAGTTTACCTCAAATCTGTTACTACATATTTTATAAGGTGGTACTTTGTTACTTGGTGGGTCAACAGAGAAAAAATATAGGCCTATAAAACCAGCCATAGACACACATGACATTTCAAGAGAAGCAAAAGCTAGGCCAAAGTTTTTCCAAAACAATGTTATGACGGATGTGTATGTTGGCATAACAAAAGACAGCTTCATCAGCCATAGCATATGTCAGCATTCTCTTCATCACCTCACTCAAAAGGTTATATGAGGCCTTACTTACGGAGGCACTGAACAGGATTTTTTTCAATGTTTTTTAGCAAAATTTGTCTTGTCCCAGTACAGATATATTGTATAGGCAGCTCTTGAGGTCAAAATAAATCTTGTGTACACATGCATCTCATCATAAAGGTTTTATTGTCCAAGAATCAGGACGTGTGCATTAGCATCATAGACTGTATATATAAATGGACATTGCTAACCTGTTAGCCGCCACGTTCTAACAGGTGAGCATGGGCTGCGCTTCCGGCTCCATCGACTCTGGCTCCAAATCACTTTACACTGAATGTTGTAACTGCTGCTGTCAGGCTCGTCATTTTGGTCTTAAAATGTTCATATTAACCCGCTCTACGTGATCCTGGTGTTTTTATTTTCGCTATCGTGTCAAGATATGAACAACAATAAGAGACAAACCAGACGCCTTCTTTCCCTGAGGTCGTTCCCGCAAGTGTCAGCAGCAAGTTTGATTGACGGCGTTGCTAAGCGCTGAACCCTGCTAAATGAGCGGTGCAGGCGGGAAGGGATGTTACCTCCAACAGACTCGCTCCAGATTGGCTCTTTGGTTGCTATGATACTTGCGGTTGGAATTCTAAATATGGAACTCGGCTCCAAATTGGCCCCATAACTGTTAGCCTTGACAAGCTTCATTTGACTGGAGCCGAACGCTGTGGGGGACGTCACACTCCCTCAGTCCACTTCTTTATACAGTCTGTGGTTAGCATTTTAGTTGTTGTTAGCATTACCGTGATGGTAAAACACAGCTTTGGTCTCTGAAAGCTGTGAAAAGCTCTTATAAACTCATCGTGGTGAATATATATAATAATAAGGATGCTCAGAATGCAGAAGTAACTTTGGGCCGCTGCAAACCATTTAAAATGAACTAGTTCTGTTTTTCACATTTTTCAGGTTAATTTTGAGAGCGATCTGGCTGCAAACCTCCACCCAGAGGACCTCACGTGATTTACCACCATCCACAGGTTTCTAAAAGTAAACAAACAGCAGCCAAAAGACCGTCAAAGTGTGCATTTTTTATTTTATTTTATTTTTCAAGATAATGCAACGTTAACATTGTTTTAAACTAAAGACAAGCCCAAACCCTCGACCTTAACCATTACAGACTTGTGCCTGATCTTAACCAGACACAGGACCTACGGCAGCACACATGGACAAACTACATAATGTGCCTATGCTACATACTGTACATGCTGACAGTTAAATATTTTACATTTGTGGCACCGTGTTTTACACTGCTAATTTCCCTATGCAAGAAGAGTAGAGCAGATACAACACAAAAATATTTTCAAACTAGGACACTTTTAGAAATGGGGATTAAATGTACAATCTCTGAAGTGCTAAACAAATTTAATCATTTACTACAGTAAGTCGCACCAGCCAAAAAATGCATAATAATGAAGAAAATAACATATATTTCACATATAAATCGTATCTGAGTATAAGTCGCACCTGCTTATAAAGAGTTAACTAATGAAAAACAGTGAGGGACTTAGGTGGAGGTGTATCCTGGTGGAGGTGCGTGGGGTAGGGTCCTCTGGGTGGAGGTCTTCAGTCCAGCATTTTACCTCGTGCAAACTGTAAGGAAATTGCTGCAACTACTGCCCTGGAAAGCCCGCAAGAAAAACTCCATCCATCTCTGCAGAAAAAAAGCTTAGCAAAAACTTAAGAAAACGCTGAGCTCATAGATTTTTGCAGCTCTCCTGTCTGAGGTCTTTTTCATTGTTTAGGAAAAGCACTAAACATTTGAGCATGAAGGGAATGCACACTGTAAAGTGACACAGTTATGAATCGTAAAAAGCGCCTCTGAGAATTCTGGGTCGCTTATCTGCAGGGAGTTCTGTACAGTTCAAACCTGTCAGGGCATTATATAACAGAGGCTGGCCTACTTAATCCGATACAGTCTATAGTCTGTAAGTTTCCACTCTCCCAATGCCATACCATAGAAACACAGGTGCAACTGGCTACACGTGTCAGTCAAATGTTGTCTGGGTAAAGATACACTTACGCAGAGATGTTTGCAGATACAATGCGAAATGGACATAATTGGGTTTGATGCACTAGGTCAAGTTACAGGTCAGATCTGTGGAGAGAAATAACGCGAGGCGAGTTTATTTGTATAACACAATTCGTACACAAACTGGTCAAAGTGCTTTACAGAATAAGAAAGGCGATAAAAACACAATACAAACTAATCAAATGAAATAAGGCATGTTTTGGAAATTACACGTGCAGGATAAATACGTTTAATGCCATACTGTGGAACATTCTTGCAAAACAATAACACCTCCATGTGGATGTATTGTATTAGTCCACGGAATTTTGTCCCGATTTTAGTTTTAATCATGGACGTTTCAGTAATATCTTGCATTTGGTATCACTTTCGAGAACTCATAACTAGGGATGCGCAGATCCAGCATTTTTTTTCGATACCGATTTCGATATTTTGGCTTTAAGTATCTGCAAATACCCGACATCAACCGTTACTAGGGCAGAGACTGAAATATATTTTATTTTCTCTGAACACAAACGACATATGGTAAAAAATCACACAGTGAGTTTGTATCCTCCAGTGAAAATAGTGGAAATCCAGGGCTTGCCTCTCCGCAGATCTGACTTCTAACTTGACCTGGTGGCATCACGTACAGATACAGCATAAGTGTGATGAAATACTCTAGGAAATGAAATGACATCTGCACGGAGACGAGCAGGCGGCAAACCTTGAAGCCGAGAAGTTCCACAGTGCATCTTTAAGCTCACTCTGCTCATTTATGTCTTTGTGTTTTTTGCGTTTGAGTCTATCTTACTTCTTACAGGGCTCATTCAGTTCATTCAGTTCATTCAGTGTAGGAGCTGTTATATGCAGCCAAATGTGACAGGGAAATTTGACAAAGAAACCAATGAGGGGCTTAAGAGAAGACTTCTGCGTCAAAGAGTTGCGCTAAAGCGTGACTGGAGTGGCTTATCTTGACAATGCAGATGAAATATGAAGCTCTGATTCTGAAACATGGCATTACATAACTTTACATGTGAGGTGAGGAGGTTTAGCTTAAAGTGGAGCGCAGTAACTTGCCGTTTTTTTCTTTGCTGTTTTTACCTCACTGGAGTTCCACAGAATTCCCTATATAATTCACACTAAAGCTCTGTCAGTCTTTTATAAAAGTGAATTAATAACCCACAGATGCCACTTTAGAATCTCTACAACTAAATTAGCCTTAATACAGAAAAGACTTCATTAGAGATCGACAAATATGGGTTTTTTCATGGCAGATGCCGATACCGATTCTTTATAATGCAGTGCACTGGTGGTTGATACGCTCTGCCGATATTTTTTGGACCGATATGTAGATTATGTTCCCAAGTCAACTCATCCACACCCCTTTAAGAGTTCTGTGTAGTCACATTTTGTGCAGTGTAGTCCACCCACGGCTCCCCGTCCACTGCCTGATCTTTAAATATTTATTCATTTTAGTGTGACTCTGCAAAACCCTCACAGAGATAAAACTGGACAGGAAGTAGTGACGCTAACAGTGAGGTTGCCGGGGGCTGTTCATGCTTTATTAAGGCTCAAATCAAAAGTGCAGTTATTACAAAGTGTTTCCCACTCGTGCGTGTCAGTTGTATTTTGCCTGATATGACGCACGGCCAGATGCAGGGTAATACATATGAAATGTCACTTAAGAGGACACAAAAGTAATAACATCCCATAATTCTACAGGTTAAATTTGTATCATCCCGTAAACACTGATCGTTGTGTTTGGCTGAGTAACCAAAACCTCTTTTTAGTTGTATTATGTGATTAAAGGTGCATTATGTCACTTTTCTTGTGAATTGTCCGACACCTGCTTGACTTCACGGAGATGCAATGGCTTTGCTTGGAATGTTCCGCTGTACGGCATTAAAAGTATCTATAATGGAGAAAAGCAGGTGGCACCACAAGGCCAAGTTACAGGTCAGTGATTTTAAGCAAATAAGGATAGATACATTTAATGCCATACTGTGGAACATTCTCTGCAAAGGGCCCATATTACGCTATGTTCTTATCTATGTTATAATGTTGTTTCCTCGTCACAAACGGACCTGGAGTTGTGTTTTGTTTCATTCACATGTTTAACACACAAACCCCGCGTATTTAGGCTGAGTTCTTCTCTCCAACAGAAAACACTCTGTTCCACCTTGTGATGTCATGTGGTAATACAGGAAGTGCTCCGCTGTGTTTTTAAACTCCATGCACCTTCACAAGAATCATTTGGATAATTTCAGTCCTGGAATTGCCAGTCTCTACTGAACTAAAGGTAAAAGGAGCTGTTAACTTGAAAACTACCACTACATGACATCACAAGGTGGAACAGAGCATTTTGAGCTTTGGTGATGTAGACAGACTAATAATAAAGGGTGTGAATGAAACAAACACAACTCCAGATATGTTTATGAGGAGGTAACAACATTATAACATGACTTAAAGCTCACAAAAACTACAGTTTGCGTAATATAGGGCCTTTAAGAGAAGCGTTGGTACATTTTGAATATAGATCTAACTTGTTCTAACCTTTGCTTTAATCCATAAAAGTGTTGGTTAAGTGCTTAAACTAATTCTCTTCCAATTGACCACTAAAGACAGGAGACATATTGCCAATCTGTTAATTCTGAGTTTGAATACAACACTTGAGTTTAACAAAAGGACCCCCACGGAGAGACTCTGGTCTAAGCTCTGCCTCATTGTTCTGGGTAAAGCTGGGTATTCTTCTCCCAAATGTGCTGTTGTCATTTAAACTCAAATTACAACTCAATATATACAACATCTGTTTTAACTGCAAACAGTGGTACGCTCCCTCCACTGATGGCGCTGCAGGGACCCGATCTCTCCTAATAATATGGAGATTTCAACTTTGATATTGGGGGGTTGTTTTGTTTTACTAATCGTTTGGGAAAATTGTGGCAATAATTGTCCGTATTAGTGTAACAAAGGCTTTAGGGGTAATTTAAATAGCCCCTGTTCATAATAATATTTCATTGCGAATTAATAAAACCAAACTGTTGTAGGGCCACTAATCTCCACATGTAGACCTATAAAGTGGGAGAAGGGTATTAGCATGGAAGGTGCATTCACTGCTGAGCGAGTTGTGCTAAAAAAATAAAAAAAAATTAAAAAAAAGAAATCTATTATATTATGTCACATATTCCCCATTTTAATTAATTAATGTTTTATGTATGTATTTATTAATTTATTTATTTGTGTGTTTGTCTGTTTGTTTATTTATTAATTTATTTATTAGTTTGTTTGTGTTTAAGCCAGAGCTCAGAATGACTCAGGGAGATTTCTGTAACAGCACTCACTGAATACTTTTATTTATTTATTTATTTATTTATTTATTCATGTATGCATTCATTTATTTAGTTAGTTATTCATTTATTTGTTCATTTACTTATTTATTTATTTATTTGTGTTTAGGTCAGAGGTCAGAATGACTCAGGGAAATTTCTTTCACAGCACTCACTGAATACTTTTATTTATGTATTTATTTATTTGTTCATGTATCCATTCATTTATTTAATTAATTAATTAGTTAGTTAGTTATTCATTTATTTGTTCATTTACTTATTCATTTATTTATTTATTTATTTATGTTAAAGCCAGAGGTCAGAATGACTCAGGGAAATTTCTTTCACAGCACTCACTGAATACTTTTATTTATTTATTTATTCATTTATTTATTTATTTGCTTGTTTATTTATTTATTTAGTTAGTTGTTCATTTATTTATTCATTTATTTATTTGTGTTTAGGTCAGAGATCAGAATGACTCAGGGAAATTTCTGTCACAGCACTCACTGAATACTTGTATTTATTTATTTATTTATTTATCTATCTATCTATCTATCTATCTATTTATTTGCTCATGTATCCCTTTATTTATTTATTTGTTTATTTATTTATTTAGTTAGTTAGTTGTTCATGTATTTATTTATTTATTTATTTGTTTATTTTCTTTATTTATTTCGTTAGTTAGTTCGTTAATTAGTTGTTCATTTATTTATGTATTTATTTATTCATGTATTCATTTATTTATTTGTGTTTAGGTCAGAGCTCAGAATGACTCTGAAGATTTCTGTAACAGCACTGACTGAATGCTCTTATTTATGAACTTATTTGTTTGTTTGTGTTTTGTCTATTACTAGGTTGCAGATGACGTCACAACATTCTATAGGAAGTTTTTCCTTGTGATACAGTGAGTTCTTGGGTCTAGTCACTTATAGAAATGGTCAGGTTCAACATTTGTGAATTTACCTTTTGGATATTTTAAGTACAGTGTAAACAACAGGGAAACTGGCTCTTGCCCCCATCTGAGATTATGACACAGTATGTGACCTTTGAGCCAAAAATAGACTGTAACAGAAGCACATTTGGTCATTTTGTTTGTGTTAAAAAGGTGACATAATCTTTAGTATTTGTTTCATCTTGCCAGTTGTTGTTGAGAGCAGCATCATATTCTAATTTTATGATGGTAATGGGGCTGGTCAGTGATAAACCCAACACTTTCTACGTCGGTGTTTTATGTTTTATATTTTAAAAGCGCGGTGAAAAACAGAAGTAGATCATTTTAAAGAGTTTCTCGCTTAACTTATGCATTCAGAACATCCTAATTATTCGAGTTTTTATGGTTTTACGTAGCACTTTTCCACCTTCAAGGCTCTCAAAGCGCTTTACATCAAGGAACCACTCGCACACCACCTTGGGCAAGAGACCAATGTGTCTTGCCCAAGGACAAAACAGCATTTATTTTTGTGAGCTAGAATCGCACCGCCAACCTGTGGGTAAGGTGTGAGCAGGATTTGAACTGCCAACCTTCAGATCAGACCACCTGAGCTACTGTCGCCCTGCTGTTTTGTTGTCAGATTAAAGCTAACAGCAGCTAATATAAATGTAAGTGATTCATCCATATCGGTAACCAGTATATTTTTGAGCATGTGCTAATGTGATCTGAGTTTAGGGTAATATTTACAACCAAAATAGTACTTTGCAGTTGAACATGTTCAGACTTGTACTTGCGCAGTGGGGCTGTTAGTCAAATATCTGCCATTGAATTCGTGCTCGGAGATTAGTGTTTAGGTCAGAGCTCAGTATGACTCAGGGAGGTCTCACCAGGGAGATTCCTGTAACAGCACTCACTGAATACATTTGAGCCTGCAGCCCCCGGGAAGCCATTAAACACACTTTCAGACAGATTGTGGATATTAAAAAAAAAAGGAAAAAAAAATGAGAAATGGCCCCAGACAAAGAGCAAGAGAGAGGCTCCACAGTGATTTACATATCTATAAATCGGCTCTAAAGTAGACCTATGCGCTGGGATGCTAACTGACAGGTGAGCGGCTAAACTGTACTCAAGAAAAAGTATTTATGTATTTATGCAAGTATTTATGGTTACGCTATCATCTTAAAATACTGCAAAGTCATGTTATTCTATATTGATTCAGTCTAGTGAGGCAAATAATGGTGCTTTGCTAATATTCCTTAGTGACGTGAAGTAACATGGAAAAAAAAGTATTTCACAACTCAACAAAAAGTACAAAAACACTAACAGGGAGGTTGGCAGTTCAATTCCTTTAGTGTAATGCGGTTGTGTCATTTGGCAAGACACACAATAATGGTCAATTGTGAACTAATAATAACTTTTTTTTTTTTTTTTTCCTGTTGGAGGACAGCTTCCTCTTTGTTTCCATGGAGATATTACCACTTCGTCTGGAATGTTCCACAGTGTGATGACGGAGACAAGCAGGTGACGCCAACAGGCCCAGTTACAGGTCAGATCTGTGGAGAGGTAACCCCACTCTTAATAAGAATGCATGTTTTCTAAATGTGTTTTTTTTTAAGCAATACAAACACATGTATTTGAATAATTTAAAAATATATAGGTTTAATGCCATACTGACGATCATTCCAAATAACATAAGTAGAAATTAAAAGCATTCTTCAATTCAACTACTTTTACCTTTTACTGTTTTGAAAATGCTATATTTGCTCAAAACAATGCATTTATCAATCAGCTGCATTCCGCTAATGAAACTACTGCACATCACATCAGGTTTGTCAAGTTACTTTTTACAGTTTTGTGTCATATTTTTGTATATTTATGGAGAATTGTCGTGTTGGAGCATGGGTGACGTAGGCTTGTGGGCGGAGCCTCGCACAGAATCTTACAGCTAACTGTAAAGAGGGTTTGAATAGGGTCCAGGAGAGATTGCTATATTACTGAAACATGCACTGATTACATCTAAAACCTCTTCAGGCATGTTTTTGCATAATATTCCTACCCTATCTTTAAAAAAAAAAAAAGTGTCACGTAAACGCAGCAGGGCAAATGTGAGCACTGGAACAAAGCCTGGATCAAAACCTGCTGAAGTGGAATCCTAAAGTAAACATTTGTAGCTCTCGCTAAATCTCGGGACATTGAACCGTGCACAAAACCCATCCATCACCACGGCGACGGGCCCGTTGCGAGGTCACGGGGTCAAAAGGGGTGCGTTATGCTAGAAGGTCTCCGCACTCTCAGGGGACGAATTTGACCGCCCCCCCTGCCAAAAAGGACGGGGGTTAGCCATAGCCCTTTGTCTAACGTCGACCTATGGGGTTTCTAGTCTGTTGCTATTGACGATAAACCAGAAAAAATCTACTATGTCTCCAGTGGCCCTGAAGTAACCCCCGAGTGTGCAGACGCTTTCAGTCCATCATTTTGAGTGATAGCTTTCTCCGCCACATCAAAACTGAAATGATATTTTGAGGATTTTTTTTGGAATATCAAAGGAGTAATTTAAATGGCACTTTTTATAATAATATTTTATGTACGTGTACTAATAAAAAACTGTACTGTTGTTAATCTCATGTAGACCTATAATATCGCCTTTTCCCCATGTATTTATTCAAAGCAAAGGTATTTTAAGTTACAGTAAGCTAAGTATGAAACCTTCGAGCCAAAAACATACTATACTATAAATTTTGGCTGTGTTGCAAGTCGACAGTTGCTATTGACGATAAACCAGAAAAAATCTACTATGTCTCCAGTGGCCCTAAAGTAACCCCAGAGCACGCAGACACTTTCAATCCTTCATTTTGAGTGATAGCTTTCTCCCCCGAATCAAGTCACTTTAATCCTCGCTGGCGCGGTGACGGCTCTTATTGCCCCAGTGAAAAAGTTGCTACTTCCTGGGTTAGCGACGGTTTCCAGGTCAATATTTCTCATCAGGTGGGAGGAGACAGATGCCCTCTAAAACCAATGACCTTGTGGCGTTTATTGGCAAAATGTAGTTCCATCCTGCGTCAGTGTCAGGGAGGAGGAGTTATGAGGCGCGTTACTCTGCATGTGTACTTTTAGATGGATGGTACTTCGGAGAGTACTTTTATTGCAATACTACTTGAATATTGTGTTTAAGGGAATATATTTACTTCAAACAGCGTATTTAAAGAGGGGGTATTTTACTTCTATGGGGTATTAACTGCTAACACATAACAGATTTAGAGCACCACGTTACCTTTTATTGTTTTGAAAATGTTATATTCGCCGAAAACAACTTATTAACCTATTTTAAAAGTTTCCCTTCCCTTTGCTCTCCGTGCTGAGTCGCTCCCCCTTCAGAGCGCTATCACAACACCATCAGCGTGCGTCCCGCTAACGAAACTACTGCACATCGCATCGGGTTTGTCAAGTTGCCGTGTACAGTTTTGTATCATGTTTCAATCTGGGAGAGGTTGCTAAATTAGTGAAGCATCTAAAACTTCTTCAGGCATGTTTTTGATGAGGGAACAACATTATAACATGGTAGAAAGTTTAAAAAAAATTGCACTATACCCCCTTTTTAAAGTATTTACTCTACAAATTCTATCACTCCATGTTGAATCAGAGCAGATGTATTTCAACTTCTGGTCTTTAAAGTCAAAATGAGTTATAGTTGTTGCTAATTGTTGTTAATAGCAGCCACTTATCCTAATTTTGGTGGTAATGGGGTTAGTCAGTAATAAGCCCAACACTTTCTGTGCCGGTCTGTGTTATATTTTAAATCTGTTTTAGATTGTAAAGGCGCTGTACTTGATTTTTACTGTCTTAAAAAACATGAAAAACAGAACTAGTTTGTTTTAAACAGTTTGCAGTGGTCCAAAGTTATTCCTCACTTACCTCATGCACTCAGAACATCCTAATTATTCACAGCGATGAGTTTATAAGCGCTTTTCACAGCTCGCAGACACAAGTGTGGAGTTTTTTTTTTGCTGTGATGGTAACGATAACAATAAGTAGCATGCTAACCGCGAACTTCCTGATTAGATGTAGACAGCACTAGGCAGACATATTTTCAGAGCTGCTTAAGCAATACATCTGTACTGGGGCAAGACACATTTTGCTCAAATATTTGGGAAAAAAAATGTGTACGTAAAATGTGTAAGTAAATTGGTCAAAGAAAATATCCCACTATTACAACTGTTACCTGGTTTTGTTGAAACATGAGAGAAACCGTGTGTTTTATGTACTCTGAATTATTAAAATCTTATTCAGTTTCACAATAATATAAGCTTTTTACTGGAAAAATGGGTCCATATGAATGCCAATGAATGTCACAGTAGGACAGAAACAAAACAAAATGTGGCTGTTTTGAAAGCCTGTGGAGCAGTCTGACAGGAGCAGTGGGTGACGGCAGCGCAGCACCCGCCGCCCGGGACCCTGCTCCAGACCAGAGAGGTCCGGTCAGCAGCACCTGGCAGAAGACCGGCCCAGGGACTATGTTTGAAAAGGGAAAACAGGGAAAGACAAACTTAAAAGCAGACACGACTGAGAACTTTTAGGCTGATCGAGAGTCCACATCCACAGGTTTTAAGCTGAGTACTTTTACTAGAGTCGCTACTTGAATGCGTAGTTTTTGAATATATGCAGTATTATATCATGTTTAGTACTTCTCAATGTAGGGCTGGGAAAAAAATCAAATAGCATTTTTACTCACAAGTCTTAGGATTCTGATTAGATTTGCAATATGCACTGTACTAAATATGTTTTATATATTTATAAAACATAAAAGAAGAAAACGATAAAACATCAAAAAACACAAGTTAGAATACAATGGTAAATGGTCCCATTTTTACCTTCAAGGCACTCAAATCACTGTACATCAAGGAACCACTCACCCATTCACACCATGTATATATAAATGGACATAGCTAACCTGCTAGCCGCCGCGGTCCAAGTAGGAAGTGATCACAGGCGCGCTCCATTGTCTCCAATTTACTTTCTATTGAAAAACTGTCGCCCCTGTCTGTAACTGCTGCAGTGAGTCTCGTCATTTTGGTCTTAAAATGCTCTACATGATTCTCGGGTTTTAATTTACTATTTTATCTCTAAATCAAGATATGAACATTAATAACAGACAAATCAGGCACCTTCTTTCCCTGAGGTTGCTTCCGGTAGCGTTAGCAACAGGTTTGACTGACAGCGTTGCTAAGCGCCCGCTCCCTGCTAAATCAGCGGCACGGTCGAGAACATTTACCCCATAACTGCTGGCCTCAATGAGCTTCATTTGACTGGAGCCGAACGTCACACCCGCTCAGTCCACCTCTTTATACAGTCTATGATTCACACACACATATATATCTGTAGGAGCTGGAATCGCACCGCCAACCTGTGGGTCAGCGGCTCTGACCACTCTACCAATGATGTTTATGTCAAGAGCGGGATTTGAACCGCCAACCTTCGAATCAGTGGAGAAACACTCTACCAACTGAGCTACTGTCACAGAATAAGGCTGAAAAGGTTCGTTTTCAGTGAGGTTTTGACATTATTAGGAGTCTGAGCCAATCTGATGCTAAGAAGCTAAGCTAAGTATCGTGCACCCCTATCTCTATGCTCAGTGTACCTTTGTGAATACTGTCCACTTCTTGTGTGTAAAAAAAAAAAAAAAGAAAAAAAAAAACATTTCCTGTCTCTTGGTAACCATTCGACTATAAACTCCATCACTACTACTGCAGTTTAATTTGATAATGAGCACATTTAGGGGAAGTATTCCTAAAAAGTAGGGTCATAATGTTGCGAGCAGTTAAGCAATCTCGAATTTGGGGATTTGATACAAACCGTGTTAACATAAGCCACCATGTAAAGAGTAATTTAAAAATTAATGAGGCTTTAAATTTTAATTCCAAATGTGATGCTAATCTGGCCACGAACCGGCGCTGATATGGGGAGAGTAACGCAGCGTGAACTGGAGATAGTGCAGAGCGGAGCAGGCAGAAGAGTGATAGAGTTTAAAGGGGAAATACAGGGCAGAAACACACGGGCCAATACTATAAGCCAAAAGTCAGTTTGAGTGCAAAACATTAAGCATACCAGAAATAGCAAGGATTGAAGTATAACATATGGCAGATTTTGTGTCACAGTTCAAATATGAAGTACTTTGCAGCTGATGTGGCACTGGAAGTGAGTTGAATAATGAATAAAAACAAATCTAACTGGTCCTTTTCCTGACTTATATTACAATGCTGCATGTTTAAATGAATATTAACATGAGGAAGACTTTATAGTGCCGAGAGGGAAGTTTGTCTTCTGCATTTGACTCATTCCTTATACCGCTGGGGCGTCCTGTCAGGAGCAGTGGGCGTGTGCACAGTGACAACCTTTTGTTTGTCAGTGTTTTATCTAGAAGCACCTGCATTTCATGGACTCAGATATTAAATGAAAATATTTACTGAAATCCTATGTTAAGGAATTGTTAATAAAGTCTATTTGATTTGACCTGCATCTTTGTTGGAGCGACCTGTGAGTGATGCTGGAGCAACAAGAGCCATTAGTGACTCTTCCACAGTTGGGAGGAGCTCTAGCAACATTGGCATAGTTTTAAAAACGTGAAAAACAGAACTAGTTCATTTTAAGTGGTTTGCATCATTATTCACTGCGAAGAGTTTATCAGTATTTTTCAGAGGCCAGAGCGGAGTTTTGCCACCATTAACAATAAGCAAGTCAAGGCAAGTTTATTTGTACAGCACAATTCCTACACAAAGTAATTCAAAGTGCTTTACAGAATAAGACATTAAAATCACAATAAAAACAAATCAAAACATAAATAATCACAAATAATCATCATAAAATAAAAGGAGAAAAGTGCAGAATAAAAACCTTTCAGTCATATGCACAGCTAAACAGAACTGTTTTGAGCTTGGATTTGAACATTGTCAAAGTAGAGGCCTGTCTCACATCTTCAGGAAGAATGTTCCAGGTTTTATCTGCATAAAACTGAAACGCTGATTCCCCATGTTTAGTCCTGACTCTGGGCACCAGCAGGAGGCCGGTCCCTGAAGTCCTCAGAGTGTGAGATGGTTCATGTGGCTCTAACATGTGGGAGATGTTCTTTGGTGCTGGGCCGTGGAGAGACTTGTAACAAGCAGAGCTGCTTTAAAGTCTATTCTCTGAGCCACAGGAGCCAGTGCAGAGACCTGAGCACAGGACTTATGTGCTCGTACTTCCTGGTTCTAGTCAGGACC